>JAPYZE010001301.1:0-23859 GCA_030522805.1 Leptomastidea abnormis | reverse complement strand
TTGTAAATAATAGTTCATTTGCTTGAATGTATATTTGCAGTTAATTTTATAATATTTCTTTACCTTTTTTTTCTTGTTTCAACAAGTGTCGATTAAAGGAGACAAGTTAAATGAGAAAAATTATTTATAAGACCACCTTAATTATTCTTAAATCAACCAGGCTCATTTATAATAATAATTATTTTAAAAAAAAATTAAATGTGAAATTACCAATGTATATGCGATTATAAATATTACTAAAAGCCACCACGTGCATGCTTGCATAAGTGGTCCAATAAACCTTTTTTTTTCTTTACAAAATTTACCTTGCAAAATAAAAAACGAACAGAAATTTTATTGCTCATTTAAAATTTTTGTAAATCGTAGTTATGTATGTCAAGAAAACAAGGACTAAAGTTTCGCGTAGAGTTTGCGAAACTAATAATATTCGTGCGCATTAGTAGCGATAAGAATTTGTATTTATGCAGAAACTAATAAACGCTATCTTTATGTGATTAATGAATTGCAATTTTGTGTGTTACAGGTGAGTGTAAATACATATACATATATATGTAGCAACAGCCTGATATGATTACCTTCTATTCCGGTTTTCTTGTTCGATTTGCACGTAAGTAAAACTCTCTGTGTGTCTCTCAATTGCCTAATATCGCAAAATGAGAATTATAAAAATATTGTTATTAATATCTAGAAAGTACAGATTTCTTGAGTCAGAAATATCTTTTGGGTATATACGTAGTTTTTACATTGCTCTCTTGATTTATATAATCAAAATTATAAAATTGTAAGGTGCAAATGAATTATTACTTTAAAATTTTTTCTCTTCAATTTTATGTTTTTAACAAATGTAATTACGTGGTAAAAGGAGTGTCGAAATTTCCTTTAAAAAAAAAAAGACAAGCATAGAATACAAATATAAATGGTCATTTCGTTACTTAATTGTTTAAAACCTTTTTGACACCTTTGAAGTGTATTTCGGCGTGTAAGAACTTTGACATTAGCCTAACTTGCAGACACCAGAAATCGAACCCACGATCCGCAGATTCTGAAACCAACACTCTGCCAGCTAATCAAATTCAAATCTCAGACAGCCTTGATTAAACGTTTATCTTTAATACAATTTTTCTACATATAAACAAACCATCAAATTCACTTGATTCTTAAATTTTGAAAGAATTTTTAAACAGTCGTCTTATATAATTTCACATTAGCGCATAGTATAAAAAATTTTCTGCAATACAATAGCAACACATCTATTGTAATAGCAAAATTACATAATAAAAGAAATAAAAGTGCACGTTTAAACGTCATAAACGAGATATACGATACCTTTTTAACGACGATCTCACACGTTGCGTGAATATATATATAAACCAGTAAACGAAATAGTTGAACTAAAAACTATATAATACTCCTTAAAAAAAAAAGAAACGGTAAATTCCTTTTCCCTCTTTTAAACCATCTAAGAAAATAGGAAAGGGTCAGTTTGCGTAATAACGGCACAAGCCTAGACGTAATTACTCATCCGAGCTCATAAATCAATCAAGCTCTAGTTCTCAAGTGCTTCAAACCAAAAATTTCGAAAAACCAACGAGTTAATAGTGATCTGACGAAGGTCGAGGGCAAAATTTTCTGTAACTCTCTCTTTTTTTTCTAAGTGAAACGCCCATGTATAAGATCATATCTAGCCCTCTGTTTTACTAGACAATAAGTCGTAAACTTGAATTTCCATTAAACAGAAGCTTACATATCTACACGTGTGTATGTGCACTGAATAAAATTGTGCTGGTATGGCTATATTTGCGAAACGAGAACAAAGTTAAGTTTAAGGGTGTTAGAAAAAGGGAGATTGATAAAACTAAAAAGGAAGTAGAAGAAAGATCAAGAAAAAGAGAGGCTGAAAAAAATATAACACGTAGAATGGATGTGAAAAGAAAAGGAGATAGAACAGTACGGAAAATTTGCGAAGATAGGATAGTAAGAGATAAAAAGGATAACGAAATGTGCTACCATAATCGTTTCGGAAGAAACTAGTGGAATAAATTGCACTATAACGATTCTCTTTCGTTAAATCACTGCAGAACAGCTTGCAGTAGCTATAAGTTACGAATTTCTTTTTTTCTTACTCTCTTTACTTTTGCGTTTCTCTTATCCTCGTGATTCCATGCTATTGTATATTTTTCTTTCTTTTCTCGCACTTTTCACTTTCGCGCTTCTTCGTTTTTTTTTTTTTTTTTTTTGTTGGTTTTTTATCTGTCTAGACCTTTTCTCGTTGAAAGATGCGAAAAAAAAAGAAAAGAGAGAATAACGTATAAAATGTTATTCAAAAAAGGTACGGTAAGTTTGGGTAAGAGTAAGTAGAAGAGGAAGAAGAAGCAGGTAAAAAGAAAGAGGAAAGAAAAAAAAAATGCAAGAGAAAGAAAAAGAAAAAGAGACGCGAATAAGGGGAAACAAAAGAGAAACTTTTGAATTGAATCGTAAATATGCCGTAAATTGGACGGCGTAAATTGCGTGAAATGAGTTTCTCCTCTCTCTCTTATTTCTTTCTTCCAACTTACCTTCCTCCTTCCTTCTTTTTACCATCCCTATAATATCTCAGTCGTGGACTTAACAGGGCTTGCGCAATAATTGTTATGGGTAAAAAAAAAAAATTGCAAGTTTTAAACGATAATCTGTCAAGTCTGAGAGATTTCTCGTCTCGTATATTAATTTATAAAATTGCATGGGCATCCTTATAATCATTTGTCTCACCTTCGACAATATTTATACTTGTTTTTTTTTTTTTGACAATATTGTACCTCCTTCTATACTGGTGAAATTTAATTGTTTTTTATCTTTATGCTTTGTTTTTTACTCTTTTTCTTTCGCGAAATGAAGAATTTTCTAGCACGCTGGTGTGCGATTGTTTCATTCAGATAAACTGGGTCAAGGAAAAAAACATTTTTCTTTTCTTTTTTTTTTTCTTTTCGTATAATCTTGATAACAATATTTCAAATGCGCTTTATGTACTATGTCGACGTCATTAATGATAACGAAATGAAAACGAGCATGCAGTTTATTCTTTTTTTTAAAGTTCTCTGGAAAATGTTTAAATTTAAAAAAAAAAAAAAAGAAAAAAGAAGTATCTTTCTTGTGTAAAACAAACAAGACACGATTTAAGAAATCTCGGTTAAAAATTTTTTTTCTCAAAATTATAATGGCAGTAAATTCTTTTTTATTTTTTCATCCTTTTTTTTTATTAATTACACCAGCAATAAGCCATTATTATAACCTCACTGATGAAACTTTGTATTAATCACAAGCTATAAAAGTTAGCAATTTAACGAGCCTCCTCCTCCTCCTCCTTCTTCTTCTCTGCTCATAAAATACACGAACAACTCACTCTCCTAAAAAGATCGTGAAAACTTGCTTACAAATATATAAAAATAATAACTTATGAAAACTGCGAATAATACATCAAAGTAATTGGCCCGGCTAGTTTTAATATACCTATATGTATACACATACCTACAAAGACAGAGAAAGATAAGCTATTTAAATGCTTATTTTATAAACGTGCCAAATAAAACATTTCACCTTGTCTTCCTTAATTTTTTTTTCTTCTTTTTTTTATCTTCTTCTTCGCTTATATATTTATCTCCAAAATAATTTTCTTCTTAAAGACGTGCGCGATACACCACACGCGTGCCTTATACCAGAGTGCCTTATTGTATATATACATACATATAAATGCCTCTTCGCCAGCCCATTAAAAGCATAATAGCCTTCTCTCGCGCATACACACACATACAAACACATATACACTCAAGTGAATCGATGAACAAATACGGCTGCACACGCTTCTACAATATAATATGAACAACTTATATATACAAAATTTACTCCTATACATTAACTTATATCTATATATATACATATCATTCTCTCTCTCTTTTAATTTTTCTCTTTCTGATCAGATTGATGCGGCTTTCTCACGCAGTGCATATAATATATACATGTACATACATACATACACATGCACACAGATTTATAATGAATTCTTCAAAAAGGCCAATTTGATTTATGGCAACTTCGAAGGCCTAATCCTCGCGGTTAATCTTTGTTGAGACGCGAAAAGCTGCAACGTGGTGTAAATCATGAGCGATGAATCACGATCGAAAGAAGAGAAAGATCCCCTTTTCGTATAGATCGTTTAGGCTCAACGAGAGAGAGAAGCAAAGGATAAAGAAAGAGAGAATGAAAAGAAGAAGGAGGGTAAAAAAAAGTGATCTGTTGCTCAGCATCTCTCTTTTTCTTTCTCTTGTAGATAGAATATTGGAAAATATTGACGATTGGAGGAATAAGAGGAAGGAATAGGGAGTGAGAGAGAGAGAAGTGCTACAGTAGTATTGCATATTGAAGGTATAAATACGCGAGAAGCGAAAAAGTAAAAAAAAAGAAGTGAAGAGGAAACGAACAAAAAGAAAGAAATGAGTGAGATATGTGTTGCGGAGAACAGAGGCGAAATGAATCGGCTGTCGAATACTTAATTCGTAGGTTTCTATACGTGTATATTCCACGTGGAGGAGAAAGAGTGTGCGGATTTAATCGATATATAGATGTATCAATGTATATACATATATATGCTTTTTTGAAGTGGTATATATATACCTTTGCAATACTTCACCTCACACATAATTCTTTCTTTCTCTTTTTGTTTCTTTCTCACTCATCGTTTTAAATCAATCGAACTCTTCGTAGGCCCATATTCGCTTGCTACTCTTTTTTTTTTATTTCTTTCTTTCTCGCAAATTATAATTCACATGTAAGCGCCGATTTTCATTATAACTCCTAGAAATCAAATGAAGTAGGAGGCAATACTTCACATTCAGGTTGAACAAGACTATATTAAACCTTTTTCGTATTATGCTATGGGTATCTCCTCTGTTTAGAGTTCATGTACCATAAATGAGTATATCATACTCGTACGTTTAAAAACCCGTTACATCAGTTTCGATTCTATTTTTTTTTTTCTTCTTTGTTTTCGTACATTATAAGGTGTTGCACGAGCGAATAAAACACGAGTTTGATTCACCAACGAAAATCTTGTATAGGTTTGAGATTAAAGTCTACAAAATCACTACATATGAGATATACTTATATATCTGTACTAATGCGTTTTAATACTGGCTTGGTCAGACACGACTAACCCACTTCTTATCACGTTGCTATATGTAGGTACCCCTGCTATGCTTGTAGAATAAAGTGTAGAGACGGCTTTTGTAGATTAGCGCCAAGACGCCTTAGGTATCAAATGCAATTTTTTTTTCTTTTATCACACCTTAACATAATTGAGAGATACTTGCAAGGAAATATTTATATCTTATATGCCACATCAAACGAATTTTTTTGAATAAGAGAATGACCGATCTCTAACAGGTGTGAGTCTGAAGAACAGGTACAACGTATTACGTATAAAAGTTGAATTGTAAAAAAAAATTGACAGCAGGATAACACTTCACTTTTGTAAGCAGTATAGAAGATAAAAAAGATGACTGGGCCTCTGACATAGAAAGAGGGCGCTAAAGGTCACATTCTCGATGTCAGACTCATGATAAAAGGGAAAAATGGTTCGATAAAGGAAGATTAGCATTGTCAAAAAGGAAAAGTAAGGTGTATACAGAAGAACATGGCAGAATATACAATATGAGAGTATAGGTATAAGAGAGAAGGGTTGGCATAACTTGAACAACACACGACGGCTGTTGTGTTATACTTGGCACACATACGCTACTTCCATAATACAGGATTGTGTCTTGTATATAGAACTATGTATGTATTCGCATGTACGTACATATAGAGTGTTGGTATATAGACCGGGTTGTATATGCTATGCACTAGATATATGTATTAGAGTATGTATGTGTATGTATGTATGTGTGGGGGAAGGAAGGGGGGGGGGGTAGAGTGTGCGCTTGCAGGGGCTGGCTTGTAGATGGAATTAAGATAAATCGGGTCTGCCAGCTTGATTTATGGAAGAGCGAACTAACTATGCCTCGTTAAACCGAGCGAGAGAGAAGAAGAACAGAAAGAGAGAGAGAGAGGGAGTATGAGTGTATAGTAACGGTGTGGGGGTAGGTAGTATAAAGGAAATAGGAGGAGAAAGGGTAGAAAGAGTTTTTAGGGAGAGTATGTATAGGTATAAGGGAGAATGACGGAATCATGTAGTTTTTGGGAGAAGATGAAGAAGAGAAAAGATGAAGAAGGAAGAAGAAGTGTGGCGAGAGAGTCTGGTCGGAAAGAAGAGCTGGAAAAATGGTATGAGAAAGAGTCAACGAGGGTATAGAATAATATTGGTGTTGGATGTGTATATATAGCTATATATGTTTCTCTGCAATGCAATATACAGCATAACAACATGTGCACAATCTTCTTTTTTTTTCTGGTCATCACCTGGATCTTTGTCTGCACCTGTTCTCTCATTCTCGCTCTCACTCAACTGCTTGCTCTCTTCCTCCTCTCCAAATTTCATCTCACAAGAATTGGCAGCACAGCATCATTTTTGTAAAATTACAAAATATACGAGAGTTACAATTTTCAAAACTTATATTAGGTAAATTTACAAAAAAAAAAAGATTATCTAACGTAATCAAAATTTTGTAAAAAATATTTTTCAACTTGTAAAATACTTAAATTGGTCGAAAATTCAAAGAATATTATTATCCAATCAAGTCAGAAATAAACTACCTCTCATTTACAAGTACATCTTTTTTTTTTTTAAGAAAAAGAATAAAGACACGCTTTCTCACCACCCCTCCCCTTATTTACCAACACTACACCGGATATGGTTCACACAGCTGTTCTTGTACATATACATATGTATATCAAACATGCGGTACACTCCTTTTGTTACGAATTTTCACCGTTAAAAGCGAATAAATTTACGAAATTACAAAATCTTATATTATAATTTTAGATTTCTCTCTCTCTCTCTCTCTCTTTCTCTCTTTTAGACACATTGTCTCCTATACTTATACCATCGTGTTTATGCCCTTTTACAGTGAATAAGCACGCGTGCGCTTACATCGCAAAAATTTTAATGTTATACGCGAGAGAGTTTCTCTCTCTCTCTTTTTCTCAGTCTTACCATATACAACTTTGTTTTAAGTTTGGGTAAACGTTTACCTAAAGTTCATCGTTAATAATCGCTTGTTTGCGGCAAGCCTCTTTGTATGTGTATATGTGTATACGCTTCCTTGTCGTTTATTATTAAGACGAAAAACAGCTTCGAATGTGTCTAATACACCAGGCAGAAGGTATAGTGCTATATATCAGTTTTTATACATGCATATACAACAAGAGCGATAAAAACATAAAAAAAAAATATCTGAGAAATATCGTATAGCATTTTCACGAGATATAGAAGTCAGAAATAGAGGTAAAGAAAAAAGAGAGATAGATGAATGCTAACATACTTGAGAATAACAAGAAAAGCAATGTTTCGTGAAGAAGCTATATTATATACCCTCCCTTATATTTACGTGTATCTATGTATGCATGTATGTATGTATGTGTAAGTATAAAGATACATCGTTTTATGTGAAAGAGAATCCAGCGATTCGACTTTGATTATACGATGCAAAAATCTTCTCTCTCTCTCTCTTTTCCTTTTACGGATATATCCATAGATTATATAGAGATCGTTTTTCTCTCTTTCTGTGTGTATGTATTTGTGTATTTGTGTATACTTACATACACTACGGCAAATGATTAGAGTCAGCAATAGAAAACATAATTTTTTTGCAGTTTTGTATACACACACACAGTGAGAAAACGTGTATATTTATGTTTAAATTGTCCTGCTGCTATTGCTACAAAAAGTCCAAGATATTGCAATTGATTTGTTTTTTCTTTCTTCAATTTTTTTGCTATTTAAGATTGTCATTAAAGAAGAGAGAAAGTGAACGACAAGATGAATTATAAAAATTTTTTTTTTCGATTATATTTTTGTATGATTATTGGTTGTTATATTATACTAGTATTGCATTGAGAAAATATATCTAAACCTTTTTTTTGTAGATACATTCAATCGCTGAATATAAAAATAATAATAATAATAACAATAATCATTCCTCGCGTACCGTAATTTTTCGCGAATAAACAAGCTTATATATATACCTTTTATACGATCGTAAAGGTATAGCAAGAAAAGTCATCTGTACTCGTTTCTCCTTCTCTTGAAAATCCAAGGTCTCAATTCATTAGGACAACTCGGAAATTCCATACATCTTTCGAATGATTCGTCGAACGAAGGGGAAAGAAGAAGGAGGAGGAGGAGAAGATTCAACTTTATATATCTATATTTCCTCGCAAAAAAAAGGACACTTATAGGAATTACCTTTATTTTCTCTTTTGCGATTTTTATAACGTCCGATACATACCGACACGCGAGAAAAAGAGAGAAAAAGAGAAAAAATAGTAGTAATGCATCTGTTACCATTCAACATGCTATATACACACTCAAGAAAGAGTCCGGTTATCGTGAAGATTAGCCCACTTTTTTTTTTCTTTTTTTACTTTCCAGGCTTGTCACACAAGAGGGAGAGAGAGCCGGTCTTTCAATTAGCTTCGGGTAAACGTTAGCGATTACGGTAATAACGAAATCTCATACAGGCTACTTTTGATGATGGTGATGTTATGGATATATAGTGTATACAGTTGTGTGTGATTTATTAAGATGTATCTGTTCTACCAACTGAGTGTGTGTGTGGTGTATTCACTTGATAGTTACAGTAAAATCAAATGAAAAAAGGTAATCAACGAATTTTCATGGAAGATTATAGAATCATTTTTTAAATATGAAGGAACAGATAGAGTTTTTGATTATATACGCAGCAAAGAATAATTTTATACTTGATTTCTTTTATTGTAAAGGGGTTGGTAAAAAAAATAAGATAAATAAATTCACTTTTTTTTTCTTTTTTATTCAGCGAGACACCTGTGATATCTTTTCTTCATAAATCAAATTAGAATCGTCTGTCGTGAATATAAGTTTTATAGTTTAAACTTACCTTTCTCTTTATTCTTATTTCTCTCTTTCTCTTTCCATTTCCTTAATGCTTCAGCAAAGCCATTGTATTGATTCATATTTTTTGTCTTTTCAAAACCAAATATGGAAATATATACCTGCCCTGGCAATAACCAAAGTCTTGAAAACTTACATATTTCTCTCTCTTATATTTTTTTATTCCCGTTATATTACGTCAAATGTATATATACATATTTTATTCATGAAATTCAAATGTACGATAAAATTTGACTATTCTTGGATCTAAGATAAATCAAAGTTTAGATCAAATCAGAGAATAAAAATAATTAGATTTGTATAATGACCTTTTTCACTTAACCGATTGATAAAAATCTTAAAAAGGATTTACATAAGTTTTTTTCGTATACAGATTAAATTAAAAAAATGAATTTCTTAGTTATTCTCAAGTATATACCTATTATCGATTACAAATTAGAGAATCATAATACAAAACTTCAAAGTCGATTCGTTTGTTAGAAAATATTGAATGCCACCTTCGTGTACTAATTTAATTTTTTCACTTCTCGGCTTACTCTACTCTGTTATCGACATTTTTGTCAATAAAATCGTATTGCACAAAATAGAATGAACGCCAGTTGGGGTTAGTTGTAGTTATAGTAATATAGGGTATGAGGTGCAAAGGAATAAAACTTAAATCGGACAGCTGACGGGATTTTCTCTTTTTCTCTTTCTTTCTTGTGGCTATCTGAAATACGACTAATAAACAATGTACATTTTATATATATATATATATATATATATATATATATATTTCAAACAAACCAAAAAAAAGAGCAGTAAAAGCTCCACACAGACAAAGTAATATTATATTTACAAGACTTATATCAAAACTTAAATCATCCCATTATTATTCAGTCATGGCTAAGACGTGGATGAAGGGAAAAGGAGGGGTGAGAGTCAAGTTCGCTGACAAGGTGGCTCTGCCACTCGGGTAAAATAAAAAAAGAAAAAGAAAAAAGATAGAAGAAATATATATATACATACGAAAAATCGCTAACATACTCTCATGTCTACCTATGAGTTAAAAAGTTAATAGACTCCTATAAGCGTATATATATATATGCACTCCCTCTACCCTTTTCAGTTTACCATATAACTAATCTTTTTTTTTATTCTCTATCCCTCTTCTTCTTTTTTTTTATTTTTTTTTTCCCTTCTGAATTAACCGTTCAATCAGTCGGCCAAAGTTATTTTCTTCACAGCCGACAACCTGCCACGAACAGAGAGAGAGAGAGAGAGAGAGAGTAAGAGAGAGAGAGAGAGAGAGAGAGAGAGTAAGAGAGAGAGAGATAGAGAGAGAGACCAGAACGCTATATGTACCTCCCTGCGCGTACACACTCCCTGCCTCTATACTGAAAACCTGTTCTCTGTGATCTGACACAAAGCTCTGTACATGTTAAACACAATGCCCAGTCCCTTATTCGCTTTACCCTCCTCCTCCTCCTCCTCGACTACACAGCCTCTCCTTCTATTACCTTCCCTCCTCTTACTCTTCTGCTGCTGCCTCTGTTGCTCACCTCAACTCTCTTTCATCCTCTATATACCTATAACACGCATTTGCATGCAAGCTCCTCGCGCTACACCCTAAAAGTTATTAGTTTTCTCGACACGATAATTGTACGACGTGGCGATAACAATTTTTGGGCGCGATGACAACCTTTCTATTACTCTCTCTCTCTCTCTCTCTTTTAATTTCTTTCTTTTTTTGTTGCAATAATGCGTTGGCTTTTCAGATGACAGTAAATAAATTGTAGAAAAAATAGGAGAGGAAGAAAATAGATAGATTACGGAGAGAAAAGTTATTGATCTTACATTTTTGTTGTATTACTATAAATTGCTCAAATGCCTTAGTTTTTTTGTTCAAATATTTTTTGAAAGTATTTTTAAATTGCTATATCATCCATTTATGTTTTGGTAAGCAAATTTTCATTTTTTGTTACTCATCTATTCATCTTTATTTTGGCCATACTGAATTTAGTATTTTAATGCGATTTGATATATATTTAAGTCTTTTTTTAGTGTTTATTGTCATCTAGAATAGAATCTGTCATTCTACTGATGAGCCCAACAAATAAAACGGTCTAAAGCAAAATAACTTTTATACTATTTTATTTTACATTTAATTGCTTCACATCTGCGAGCATTAGTTTCTTCGATTATTATCGTACTACTCTCTCAGTAATAGTTTTGGCTTTATTTATAAAAGTAGATAAAAAGTTATAGGCTTGTTTTTTCTTCAGCTATTCTACAAATTCCTCCTCCCACTACCAAATTTAGGTGTAAATCCGATAAGTCGCGGCATACCTTCGATTTGCATTATCGGACAAATGCAAAAGAATAATTTGATTACACTCCATTTAATTAAGTGCGCGAACACGTGCGGCAGACTGTGTATATAGTTATATGTATGTATGTGTGTATGTATGTGTATATGTTATAGTAATCGGGTTATTCTATAAATTAATTTTATTATGACAGTTTTATGTTGGTCCCCACGTTAATGATAATGTGCGCTTGGCAACAAATTTCACGTCTCTACGTGTATTTTAATATTGTTAACGTTCCTATTATAATTTTCTATATACAACATTTAGAAATGAATTACACTATTACGGGAGGTAAAATTATCGTTGGGATTAAATGATGCTTTATGTAATGTGTTCGGATGAAAATTTCTTTCTACCTCCTACCCCCTCCTCTCCTTCCCTCCCTTTCTATGGAATTTGTATAATACGCATATGTATGTATACACATATACATATATATATATATTCACTTGTAATTTAAATTCTTGAATAATAATCGTGCAATCTGAATTAATAACGTTTTCCTCTTTTATTTTTTGCTTCTCGCTCAACTGCACATTTTATGCTGTCTCAATTTCACAAAAATACAAAACTTCATCAAAACAATAATTATTCAAATGAAACTTTAATTTAAAAGAAATATTATCTTTTGAATAAGTATAAAAATTTTCGTTTATTTTCGTAATAGAGATGAAAAAATAAAAAAAAGTACAAAATCATTGTTATTCTGACTTTAACCTGATTGCATATACCTGATTTAGTAGTCAACCCTCGAGGCATTTTCATGCCGTACCAGCCAAACCAACTTCTTTGTTCGCCACACAAAATTTCCAATATCGTCTAGAAAGTAAAGTTGTAAAGGAATTTCGAATCTTATAAAAATTTTTTGTATCTTAAAAAAAAATAGCTTAGATTTATTGTGCACAATAAAAAAGTATAATCGACTTTGATTCAACTTCAAACTTTATCAATGACATTCATAAAAACACCTATACCCGATCAATTATACACTCCTTAAAAAAGACAATAGACGTAACGAAAAAAAAAATATCAGCAAATAGTATCAGTTGAATAAAATCACATTCTTTCAAAAAAAAACTTCAATTCCCAATCAAGCATTACATCTACGCTTGGTCGAATCTACAAAAAGCTCGAGATATTCGAACACGTGAGAGAGAAGCTCTTACTCTGTAAGTGCTTTGTGCAAGAGAAGTAGTATTGAAGAGTATACAATTACACGAATGAAAAGTGTGTGTGTCTCTCGATGTAATCGTCTTTAATTAGATTGTTGCGGCGGCGTGTGGCCTTTGTTGACGGCGTTGCTCAAACGAGGAACTTAATTAATCGGCAATTCCATGAGCTTTTTGTATCACCCAATGATACGTACGTATGTTATACGAGAAAATTTGCTACGAATCTTCTTTTTATTTTTTTGTCTTTTGATGAGAGACATATCGTTTATAGGGGGTTTGGTATGCGAGAGATTTAATAGTTTTTAGCTAATATTTGCTCTTAAAAAATAAAAAATTTCCGATAAGGTTCTGATCTCCATAATATTTTCCATTGATAAATGGACTGTAAAGAAAATTGTAGTTTTTGTTTTAGCTATGTGTCATTCGTGGAAAAATTTTTATGGAAAAATTAGAGAAACTACATTTTATTTGCATCGATGATTGCCTGTCGTGTATGTAAGTATAATTTTTAAAATAATTTTCAAAATTATATACAATCTTTTATTCGACGTATAAGTACATAGTTGTTGTTGTTGTTTTTTTTTTCTTTCTTAAATTTTTTCAAGCAATATATTTCTAGACTATACTAGATAAAAATTGCTATTGTACGTAATTTGACAGCGAATGGTTGTGTGATAAGTAGACGCCCTAGAAATGTCTCGAAAAATAAAAAAAAAAATAAAAAGAATAGAGTAAAAGTATACATATATATCCAACACAAGTTGTAAACTTGATTCTGCAACTCTCTCGTATAACAAGTTAAAAGTCGATATATTATCATTTTTACGATGTTATGCATGATTAAAGATCGATTGATCTATAAAGAAAAAAAGAAAAAAAAAAGTAGAACAAGTTATATATAACTACCTTTCATAATCGGTAAACAGTAAATAAAAGCATTTTTCATATGTTATTATACGATTACTCAAAAAGTCTGATGTATAAATCGAGTAAGTTTCAATTTTAAAATTAAACCTCGTATTTTTCACGTTCTCTTTTTCTCCCACCCTCTCTCGTATAACCACACTCGATTCTCATCTCGAATTTCAAAAATACGAACGATTTAGCAGTTAACTCAATGTCATAAAGGGGGTATATTAAGACTAATTTATCGGTCGCATGTAGCATTATTCAACATCAGAGTCAATTTTTTTTTTTCAAAGTTTATTCAAGGCTAGTTTAATGTTTGACAAACTCCTATATCGAGTATTGAGTATTTTTTGTTGGCTCTTTCGATTTATCCTAGGTAATATAATCATGTAATTACTGTTCTTATGGGAAAAGAAAAATGCTCTGGATAATATAAAAAGATACAATTTGTCTATTATTATACCTACATATTAAACTACACATATTTCTACGTAATTTTTATAGACGAGAGTCGACAACAGTTTAGTAAACACGAGTTTCCTATAGTGTTTACAAATTGCCACAATCTAACAACTTTCTACTCATTCCATAACTCTTTATTTTGGAAAATTTTTATTGCAAAACAGGACAACAATAAAAAATTGGAAAAAGATCGATATTCACCTATTTGAGCCTGATCAGTGAGTAAAGGATGCTATGACAGAGTACGCTAAATCAAAATCTTAGCATAATTTGTGTAATTAATGAGTATATCAATTTAACTTGGTATTTTGAATTTTTTCCTTAAATATTAACGGAAGTAAGTCACAAATTTTCTTTATTGAATTGTATTTATCTAATATAAACAATAACTTCTCTTTAATTTCAATTTTGAAAATTATATTCACCAGATCATTAGCCTTAGTTAACATAGTTGTCCATTCTTATCAACTCAATATCATCTACGGCTATGTTTTCGAGTCTACCACACATTTTTAATTTTACTCATCGCTTACATAATTTATTGTCAGTCATTCTCTGTTTCTTTCTTATACAATTTTATCCTAAAATAAATTTCAGATTCGCGTGAGTATTGAAGAAATAAGCAAGGGAGAAAAATAAACGAAAAAAAATATAAGACACTAATGTATAAAAGAATATTAAGACTAAAGTAGTAATTTTTATAAAACAAATTTTAGGAGTACAACTTTTATCTGTTTTTGTAGGGCTTCAAGTGTCTCGATCGGTGGATCATCGGTTTCTGAATTCATAGGTCGTGGATTCGATTACCGCTGTGTTACTAATTCGTTGCACGAGCCTTAGCTGAAATACACTCGCAAGAGAGTTATAAAAAGCTTTAAAACATTCCTTTACTAAAATAGAGTCTATTCGCCAAATGATGCTAATATATACTAAATAAATTTTTTGTAGTAACATCAAATTTTTTTAAAGATAAATTAAAACAATTTTTAATTAAAATAACTTAATTAAAATAAACCCATAAAGTATTTTTTGCACTTCATTTTTATGAAGTGGGGTGATTTGCACACTGAGACTATAAAACATGAAATTTTCAATAAAGAAATTTTTCACTATAAGCCGGATAAAATTTTTCTGAGTCCTCATCTCCACCTTCTCACTATCTCATCTATAATTGTTCCTACGCTGCTTATTTACAAGCTCAAGTTTATACTTGCATATAATATGTAGAGTGCATTTATAAATTATCTTAAATTATTTTAGCATATTTTTCTTCTTTTCTTGTCATCCTTTACTTCCCCTTATGAACAACTTATTTTTTGCGGTCTCATTTTTCAAGATTACAGACCTTTTGTGCAAATATTTCATATTCTACATAAGAACGAACATCGCATAAGTATGTATATGGATTGGAGAAAAACGTCGAGTAAAATTGAGAGAAGGTTTGATTTATATATGTATATGTGAAAGAGGAACTATCGCGAAGAAGCTGAACTTACCAACTGTTGGCTGGTAAAGGACGGAATTTTTCTTAATGACTTCCACTTTTTATATAACCTGCTCGATACGTGTTGTTGCTGAATATCATCGTCGTTATGTATTATATCTGTGAATTGATGTACGTGCATATGAGAAACATTATTTTAAAATATTTAAATTAATATAAATTCTTGAATGATTTATTCGTAACGTGTATACTTTTTTTTTTGTAAGAATATTTACATGAACATAAATATAGTGTATTTTTAGATTATACATAATTCACTTATAAGTCAAACGATATTTTTAAACGAGTTTTTATATTATTTTTATCTTTCTATTTAATTATATGAAACATGAAAATTAGCGTTTGACTCTCTCTTCTCTATTTTAGAAGTTAATTTAGAAATGAATACTTTTGAATATTTAAACAGTGCAAGCTTACTAAGAATATAACATCAAACTTTTTTTTAAAAATTAAAATTTTTCTTTGAATTTTACATTTTATACAAGACATAAAATTCAATTAAATTATATATTAATCTGAAATCTGATTAAATTTTACAAGAATTTAATTTACTATTATATTTAATCTTATTCATCAATTTAAATTCAAGCATTTACATAAATTTAAAATCGGCTTTCAGAATTCCAAATGAGCTTAAGATAATTTAATTTTATTTATAATATAATATAAAGAAGCTTGTAGTTAAATGTAAAAATATAAAATTTTCTCAAATCTATCTCTGTTTTCACGTATTTTATCTCGGATTATTATTATTTGTGTATTATAAATGTACATTGAAAAATCATTTCCGATTTTCATCTTTTTAAAACGTATATTGAAAAGATAATTTTAATTTACAACATGAAAGATGAATAAATTCGATTTTTAAAAAAAAAAGTCAGCCCAAGGTAAACCAAGTACAGAATCGTAAAAGCCCATAACTTGTAAATTAATCTTCAGTAAAAACATCAAGAAACACAATTATCATCTCATCCATCGATTCTTAAATCAATTCTTAAATCTACCAACACAAAGGGCTTCTATATACTCAAAATGCAATCCTCGTTAACACACAGCACGTCTTCTCGTAAGACAAACAATCTCAGTCACTCGTCATATCTCTCTCCTATAGTATAGTACTCGGTCAAAATCCGACTAACGAGCTATATCGGTAGTACATACGACGCATACACATCCCCTCCTTTCACTATACACACATACACACAAACAAAACTAAATTTCCCTAATTAAAGAATAGCCAGATAGAGTATACCATAAATCTATACCTTTCGCGATTTCTCCAGACCTTACAGCAGTTCTCGAAAGGTGAGTCAAGCTTTAGAACATGTTAGAAGGATATTTGTATAGGAAAAGAAGGAGAGCAATAGATTGTCTATGAAAAATAAATGACAGTGGACATTAAATTCGCAGAGCTACTAACGAGCCTTCTGGACACTCGTTTCCTCGTTTACTTCCTCTTCCTTTTCTTCTTCTTTTTTTGTACACTGCAACGCGAACAATTAATTTTTGGCCAATTCATCGATTATACCAGAGGCTAAGTGGATAAGCGTTTATGCTAATGGCATTAATTAGCTCGTTTTAGATATATAGCTCACGCGTGCTATTCACCTTCATCGTTATTTTGTGTGACTGCGCCAATCGATATGCGTCGATCTTTCCCTGCTATAGGATATGTATTTTCCTTTTTTTTGCTTTCGTGCTAACGTTTTGTGGTTAGTTGATGGAGACAAGAGATGGATCTGTGAGAGGCTAAAAGACATCGCATAAATTGTCATGGGAGTTCGTTAGAGCGATGGAGGAAAAGAATTGCGAGGGATAGTTTGTAATGTGACTTTGACTGGATTAATGGATAAATATAGGATTTATTGTTTTGGATGGATTTAGTTTTTTAGGAAAAATAGGAGTATGAGATTATTGTGTAATTGTATTTTGTGCTTTGAATTTGAAATAAGTTTTTAATGAAATATATTACCTTAGATATGGTGTATTACATTTCGTGCTTAATCGTGGTTTTATAGTTAGTGCTGAATATTATGTAACAGAAAAGGATTATCTAATAAATTCTTTGAAGAACATAATTTATTTAACTATTATTCGACGTGATATAATTTTAAGTTTCTTTTGAAAAAACAAAAAAAATGAGAAAATAGAAAGGCTTCTAATAACTTTGTTTGGAAAACTACGATTGAAAAAGCTCTTAAAGTTTTTAGATTAAAAATTGTTTTACCATTTTTCTTTTACTCCCTGACTCGTCCTTCTTTTTTCTTTTGATTTATTTTCTTTTTTTTTTTACTATTTTTTCATTTTCTTTATTTTCTTTTCAAATTTTCTTTCACAAGATATCAAAAGTAGAAAGCCACAAAAATTTTTTAACTTTTAAAAATTAAATATTCCTGTTCAATTAAAGTTGAATGGAAATTATTAAAATAACAAACTGACGTTCTAACTAACAGGGTAATTTTATTTTTTTTTCTCAATTTCACTCAGCGTCAATCTGTCGCAAATCATTTCTCTCTCTTTATTTTTTTTTTTAACTTTCATACCTTCAACATAAACGTTTCAAGAGTAGAAAACTAACCAATGCTAAATTAAGACATAATAACTTTCTCGAAAAACTTGTACGAAGGTATAGATATAGAGAAAAAAAGGTTACGAATGAAGAAAGATAGACGCGGAAAGACAGAGAAGAAAAAAAAGAGTGAAAAAAAAAAATAAAATAGAAAAAGAGAGAGACAGAAATAAAGAAAAGGAAGAAGAAGAAGAGAAGGAACTCCATTAACTTTTATTTCCTTGAAAAAGTAACTTCTCTTTTTCCTTGTGCCTCTTCTTCTCTCTCTCCTTTTTTCATTCTTCTTTCCCCCCTCACACAGTCCTACGATCTGTCCTTCTCTTACTTCACCATCTCACACACAGCAGTAGCAGCAGCAGCAGTAGAAACTTTGTAAAGCGACTTAGTCAAAGTTTAATAAATTCTTTCGTAGAACTTTCAAAGCGGTTCTACGCGAGATTGCAAATGATTACGTTTTGCTTTTGCAAAGGAAAGAGAGACAGAGAGAGAGAGAGAAATGGAAAGAGAGCAGGGGAAAAAGAGGGTACAACGATATAGTGTACGATTGAGAAAAGGAAAGAGAGTAGGTGCTTTTCAAAATCTTCTATTGCGAGTTCAATGTGTTTGCTGAAAAAGACAATTGACGTTGTTACATATAGTTTTAGATCGGCTTCGATTTTCAACTTCTTTCAGATCCAGTTTTGTATATATACATAAGTATGTATAGATCTGCTTTCATCCCTTTGTGCTATATATAGTCTTGTGCTTCTCTTTCTTTTTTTTTTCTTTTTTAGAGATCCTTTATCTTTTCATTACAAATGCAATCTTGGTATGGGCCATTATGCTGTTTTCTTTATTTCTGCTACTCAAGAAATTCATGAAAGCTTTAGGCCACGCGTAATTTTGCTGGATATTTCAAGGTATAATGCTTTTTCCAACTTTACAGATTTATATATTATGTACTTGTAAAATCTTCAAGTGTTTTACGATGAAAATGTATGTATATGTAAAAACTTATTTTTATAACTATAGTTGAAAAATATTAATAAATTTATGTTGTTATAAAATTGACTTATAAGGTGAATTTGTTTAAAAGCTAGTATAAACTTAATTTAAATTTGCATTATATTCTGTATTCGCTTATACCTATAAAACAAAAATTCAATGAAATTAAAATTTATAATGTCGTAATAAAGAAGTTCGAAAACTAGACCATCAATCATAAAAGTTAAAAAAAAAAAGAAATTGTTTTGATTATCAAGTTTTTCAATATGTGAATGAGCAAGTTGAAAATTAAAATAAAGCAATTCAACTTTTCTCTCGAGACTTTTTAAAATTTTTTGCAGAAAGTTATAACTTTTACGAAAAAAATTTACATACTTATGCTAATGTATACCATCGATTTTTGTAGTATAAAATATGTAGATAATATCATCTCCTCTCTCTTTCTCTGACCGTAATAAATTAGTTACGAAAAAAAAAAAAAATTTGAAAAAATAAATTCAAAGTAATATTTCATACGAAATATGTATGTGTGTAGTAGTAGTAGTAGTAATAGTAGTAATACATGAGTTCGAAGAGAGAGAGGGGCACATAAAACATACTTTTCCTTTAATCAGTAAAAAAAAATTGCAGGTAAACGATATACAGGCATATACACACAACTACTCATTAACCTGCCAATCCAACTTCATATTTTTCACTGACATATACACGTGCGCTTATAATAAACCGTGTTGTTTCGTATATATATATATATATATATATATATATATGTATTATATGATTGCATATTATTTTTCAACGTAATAATCTATAAAACTTTTTATCGGTCATTGTAGCAAATATCATTTAGAGATAGCATCGACTCGAATAATCGAGGTAAAGGAGGAAGGGGGGAAAAAACTATTAAAATAAAAGAGGTCAAATGGGGTACTGTTCTTATAAATTTTAATATATCTACTAGCTAAACACAAAAGAAAGAAAAAGAAAGAGAGAGAGAGAGAGAGAGAAGGACATAACTGACTTTTAATGTGTTCATATAACATATTAACGATTTGATCGCGATTGTTTACCTTAGATTATCGATAACACACATAACGCACGAGTGGTATAATTTTTTTTTTTTTTTTCACGTTTATAGAATGAGAGAAAGAGAGTCGCGCAAAATTCACGCGAATGTCCCGTTAGACCTGAGCGATTTTCTTATCATAGTGACACTGACATGCCGGGCTCACTTTGGCTTTCGTCATTTTCACACTTCACGTCCTTTCCTTTCTGTGACAGAATAATTTCGATTTATTCTTTTTTTTTTTTATTCGTACTGTGTTCCTTAGATTTCTTTGAGCAAAGCTATACGATAAGCATCTGTATTTGAGAAATAATGCCTAGAAATAAAAGTTGTATGAATAATTGTCAAGATTTTTTGATATTTAAATTTTGTTTATTATTAAGGAGAAATATTTAATTTAAAAAAGTCTAATTTTAATTTTAGTAGTAATTTTATTTTTATGCTTTAATTTATATTTTCCAACAAGTTAAATAATGAAATTTTCATGTTAAATTTTCAATATCTCAAAAATTTGTAATTCTTCGAGATTGCTTTTACCCAACGTTGATGTAAAATGACATTTTTTATTTAAATATCCAATTAGACCAACTGCCTTTCGCTCACTGAAAACGGATTGTCAATTTATTTTCAATTTACGATTCGTAGAATCGTAACCGCTGTAAATGAAAATCATTTTATGAAAGAATATTTCTAGCAAAACTGCAAAAATCTAATATTGACGTTTTTACCTAGTTAAAAAAAAAAGAATCTCTTGATATTTCAATTTCATTTTAAACCATTTTTCATGTGAATAAATTTCTAAAGAAAAATAAAGAAAAAAAATTTTTTTGGAATTAATCCAATCTTGAATTAATATAATGGAAATTTTTGAACGATATACATTCTCAACAAGATTTTTAACGATAACATCAAAATCACTCATCTCCAATAATCTCTTAACAATGACAACATAAAAAACCGTTAAGCAAAAAAAAAAATTTCCAATTAAAATAGGTAATCTAAATAAATAAATGAATAAAAGAAAAAGAAAAATGTTAAAATGATGTCTAATCCTCTTAATCCAATATAAGAGATGAAACCCAAAGAATATCATTTGAAATCGTATAATATACAATAGAGAAGAGAACCCTATACTAGTACTCTCGCGACTTAATACTCTAACCCACTTCTACTTTTCGATGTACGTATTAAATACAAGAGGTAGGAAGGAAGGAGCATAGAAAGAGAAGACCATCTACCACCATATCTCTATCTCTCTTTCTCTTTACAACCGTACATTCTGATGTTATCGGTGCGGGACCCCGAGATATCGCGCAGCATCCTTTAGGTGTCGCACAAAAGGACCTTATATATACCCTTACTCTCCTCCCTTTAACGTTATATATATATACCATCGCGTCTATTGAAGTACTTGCTATAGCTCTCTCTCTCTCTCTCTTTCTCTCTCTGCATCATATTCTATCCCGCATCCCGTATTACACAAATCGAGTTTGCGTTAGTGGACCTTCCTCCTTCTCCATCTACTTCTCCTCTTCTCTTCTCTGATATAACGCAATTTCAGAGATTACAAAACGATTGATCTTTTTTTTTTTATTTCATTATTATTATTATTGTTGTTGTTGTTAGTCGTTTTGAAAGATAGATATCTTTAATCATTTCGAGTGAGCTCGTTTAAAAATCTGATCTTATCTAAATTTTAAAAATTCATTTTGTCTGACATGTCGATTTTACTTCGGTATACATCTAACGGAGAGAGGGAGAGAGAGAGAGAGAGATAGATGATTTGTTTAGAAGTGACACAGATTTTCTTTAGACAATCATTTTAATCTTTTATTTTATTAAATTAATACGTCAAGATGACTTGACTATTATCATAAGAGAATATACAAACATGTTTATCAATATACTTATGTACCAGACTTGTGCAATATGTGTATTTGATGTAACTTTACTAAATATCTAAAATTTAATTACAATTGCATACATCTATAAACAATGTAACGAATTTTCTGACATCTGTATTACATCTTTCTTTTCTTTGGTTAAGCCAACATTCTCATTATCATGTAAAACATCAATAGTCCCATCACTATACTCTTCCTACAAGTATACTCTTGTACGTATATAAAAACAAAAAGAAAATGAGAAAGAAAGCACAAATCAATCGGAAAAAATTCCTATGTTTAAAAAAAAAAAAAATTAAAAGGCAGTGATTAAAGGTTTTACGCTCTCTCGGCACGTCGATAGGCCACTCGAATATAATACGTACAAGGGCTGCGAAAAATCCGCGGTGTTTAAGCTCGTAAAAGACATGAAGGGGATGAAGAAAAAAGGGTGGAAAAAGCTAGTAGAAGAGGAGGAGACCAGGTAAAGGGTTAAAAGGGTTGTTGGTTATATGTGTGTGTGCATGTCTGTTCTTAAAACGATGGGGAGTGAGGAGGTTACGACGAATAAAAGGGGATGTTTATGGGGGGAGGGAGGAAAAAGAAAAGAGAGAGAGAAAGAGATTGATTGAAAAGCTTGGGCTGTGTGAAGAGAAGAAAAGGAAAAAGTGGGAAAAGAGGGTGGTATAGGTGTAGTAGAGGAAGAAAGAGAGATAGAGGGGTAGAGAGAGAAACACAAGTTACCCATTCCCATGGCAACGATCTCAATCAGATAGAAACGAGAGAGAGAGAGAGAGAGAGAGAGAGAGAGAGAGAGAGAGAGAGAGAGAGAAAGAAAGAGAAGAAGAAGGAGAAGAGAAAGAGAAACACGCGGATAATGTATTCGATACAGGTAATATATAGCGCTCCAGATACAATATTTATGCCCCGGTGTATTTCACTAGCAGCCCATTATTCATTCGCCGGCATTGAATAAGCATTAGCATCATAGATCCAGCCCCGTCTCATAAGGTTCGCGCGCGCGCGAGCATGTATAAGCAAAACCCCTACCACCACTACAACTACAACTATAACCTACCACCAGCAATATACCGCTTTTGGTCTCTTCGTTCTCCTTTGCTTATATGCACCACCTTCTCACCCTCTCTCTCTCACTTTATCTCTCTCTATGTTTCATCTTTCATCTTTCTTGTTATTATTATATATACACGATGTTTTGTGTAGTCTTCTTTACTTATGATTCCTGCTTTGCGATTACAATGTTGTATATACGCGCGAGTTCAATTAAGCATATTTTACCTTCCTTTTTTTTTCGATTCATTTGTGATTTTGCTTGATGATGTATGATCTTTTTTAATGATGATGTTTTTGGGATAATGCTTATCTTGTTGTTAACGGTTTGTATTTTTTTTACATGTGATTTTAAAGGGAAATATTCGTAACAATGATCTTCCAAATAAAGTTAAAGACCAGCAAGTTTCACTGATATATTCGCATTTTTAAAATATATATATCTTTTCTATTCGTGTTTTCTCGATGTTTAACATGAAGGTTTAAAAAAAAATAAAAAATAAAAGAAAACTATCGGCTGTATTATTGCCTTCTGAACAAATGTTTAAATTTTAATCTCACTCCAATCCAGGATATATTTATATCTTTCTATATACGCGTGGCGCGAGAGAGGCATTGTTTTCAAATGATACCGAATAATTTTCTAGCCTCAAAACAAATAATCTATTCTTCCTCTCTTACTCTTTCTCTTCTATATGCCTATTGAGAATAAAATTTACGCTTACATAACTTGGACTATGCATTATTCTCTTGGCTCCAAAGGCTCTGATCGGAATATCCTTTTCAGTCGTTCGTTCAATGTGAACAAAGAAATTTTTTTTTTTTTT
>JAPYZE010001300.1:0-94785 GCA_030522805.1 Leptomastidea abnormis | reverse complement strand
CTGCGCCCGAGTTGCGAACATAATTTTTTGCAATTTCAAGAGCCGTGCGCAAAAGTTACTTTTGCGCACGGTTTACCGTGCGCAAAAAGTACTTTTGCGAACGGTATTTTTTTGCGCACTGTTTACAGTGCGCAAAAAGTCTTTTTGCGCACTGTAAACCGTGCGCAAAAGTCACTTTTGCGCACGAAATTGCAAAAAAATCTTTTTTACTGGAATTAATTAATAAAAAATTAATTTCTATACTTATTTATTTATAACAAAAAGTTGATTTTGAAACATTATTTGAAGGAGAGCATAGTAATCAATGTAATCAAAGGTGAGATGCACCCTGATTATCTACGGTAATGACAGAGAAATCAACAAGGTTATCATTGATATGATTTAACCTTGTAAAAAGGACAGGGTCAAGTGCGAGAAATTTTGTTATTTTAATCGATGATTATTACTGAAATATTTCTTTATAATTAACTGAAATAATTTCGTTTTAAACTTCAACATCCTAAACTTTGCATATTTATATTACTAATACATTTATTCGTGAATTAAAATAATGTAACAAACAAATAATTATTAAAAATATAAAAATAGATATGATGAATAAAATTTAAAAAAAAAAAATAATTCTGTAAAATATTTTTAGTCGAAACCTGGTGAGGTGACACAGGCAGTAAAGGATGCAATCGACATCGGTTACCGACACATTGACTGTGCATATGTATACTGCAATGAGAAAGAAGTCGGTGAGGCTCTTGCTGCCAAAATCGCTGAAGGTGTAGTCAAACGCGAAGATCTATTTATCACCAGCAAGGTCTGGAACACCTTCCACAAACCCGAGCTTGTCGAAGTTGCTCTGAAGCAAACCTTATCCGATTTGGGTCTTGATTATCTCGACCTTTATCTGATCCACTGGCCCATGGCCTACAAGGATGGACCCGATAATTTTCCCACGAATGAAGATGGCAGTATTGTATTTGATCCAGAAACTACTTATCTTGATACCTGGAGAGCTATGGAAGCCCTGCACGAGAAGAACTTGATCAAAAATATTGGTGTTAGCAATTTTAACTCTGAGCAGATAACTAAGATTTTGGATAACTGCAAAGTAAAACCGGTCACTAATCAGGTAAACCTTCTTCTTTGTAGTGTTGATTTAGAAAAGTATAAATTCAAACTGTAAAAAATTGTATTAGTGGTTCTTATATACTCTTATATTTGTAATTTCACGAATCTTATTTATTAGGATCGCTTTCCAAAAAAGAATAATTATATGATTCGTTTACTTTCGTATATCTAGCATCTATTTAAAGATGATTGCGTTTGAAAGTGAACTGTGCCAAAGCTATTTTGACAATTTATAAATTTTTTTATATCGTTTATACATAGGTTGAATGTCACCCTTACTTGATCCAAAAGCAACTGTCAGAATTTTGTAAAGAGAAGGGCATCATTATCACTGCCTACAGTCCTCTTGGTTCTCCAGATAGGCCCTGGGCCAAACCCGACGATCCAAAACTTATGGATGATCCGAAGCTTGTCGAGTTCAGCAAGAAGTACAACAAGACTCCTGCTCAAATTCTCATTCGTTATCAGGTTAATAATTTTAACAAATTTTTATTCCGATTGAAAATTATCGTTACAACAAAAATTTTCATTTTTAACAGATCGACCGAGGACACGTTGTAATACCCAAGTCTGTCACCAAATCGCGCATTCTGGAAAACAGTCAAGTTTTTGATTTCAAACTCAGTCCGGAAGACATCGCATACATTGATTCTTTCGACTGCAATGGAAGAGTCTGCTTTGCTGAAGGGTAAATTACTAAAACAAATAATAATAATTAAAATATTGTTTATAGTATTAAAATTATTAATTTTAATTTTTGTTTTAACTTCTGATACATAATACATTACAATATTTTTGATTTACAGGATGAAAGCAAGTCCTGATTATCCATTCCACATCCCTTTCTAAAGAATTTTACAACACGGTAGAGAATTGCCGTTTAAGTCACTTTTACAGATTGGAAATTTTTTATTGTCTGATCGAAAACACTGCAGGCATACAATATATACTATAATTTTGATGATTTACTCGCTGTTTACCAGGCGTTTGTTAAATTAATCAACGTTTAAGTACTATCACAAATATAGTAATTCTATTCATACGATATAAAAAAGAATTATGTTATAAGAAAAATTGTGTTGAGCTAAATTTTTGTCAAAACATTTTTTTGTGAAAAATAAATTTAAAATTCTTTTAAAATTGTTTATTATATTTACTACCATTATATATTGTTATTACATTCTTTTAGAATTGATAAATTTACCATTATAAATCACTTCATCATTATTTTGCAATTATTAATTTTACACGTAACATTATAAAAAAGTATAAAACTTTGAAATTCATTTTACACTGCTTTACTTGTAACCATTAAGTTGGTAACGAAAGCCGAACGTAGACTGAAGAAGAAATAGCGAGGAGACGTATTACAAGCTCTATAGCAACAGTCCGTTTATAAATTATGCAAGGCTACTTTGTTACGAAAGTACAAAGTAGGGTGGAATATAAAAAGTGAAATTTTTTTTTGTCTTCGTATCTGCCCTTACACGATTCTCGCTCTTCACATTTCATACGAATATTTTTTTTTTTGCCTCACGACATCGTATTAATAATTCAATCCAACTGTAATTCAGCGGTATAGTATATTTCTCTCCGTAGCTTCGGCTTTACTCTTCGAGAAAACAGAATTACTGTTACATCGGTTAACAGGAAAAGAATAGGAAAGATGTATCTTATATCTGGTAAAACCAGTTTTGTTAAACGAAATAATATCATATTAAATTCAGGTAATTTGACATGAAATTTTGTAAAAAAAAATGTATCTCATAAAGTTTTATCAAAATCAAATCAAAAAATACTAAAAAATATATCTTTACTGATTTCAAAGATGAGAATAAATACCATATTGACTTTGAGTGGGCATTTAATTTCAATCGCATTAGTCTAAGTTTAATTGGAGTTTGGCCAGAAGAAACAGACTCAAAGTACCTGCGTATTCCAATAATGGTAATTTTGATGCTAGCAAGCATATTTTTTCCATCGATCTATGCCTTGACAAAAGTATACAAGGATCTGACTCTAGCGATTGATAATTTGATAGTTAACTGCAGCGTTTTTGTTGGTGCAACCAAATTAATTATACTGTGGAATAATAAACAAGGTTTGGACTCTTGTTATTTCATTTTATTATTATATATATTTTGTTTTCTAGCGTTTGACAATTGTCAAAAATAAAACTTTATTTTACTAAATCAGTGCTGAAGCCAATAATCAGAGCAGCTACGGAAAACTGGTCACGCAAGCGATCTCACTGGGAATTGAGGATAATGGAAAAGCAAGCCCAACGAGCTCGTCTGTTTACTCTTAGTGGCTACGTCTTGATATTCTTTTGCTTCGTCGGTTTCATAGCCCCGCCATTTTTAGGCTTCAGCATCCGAGTCGTGAATAACATAACTGATGATTTAATAACCAACCGTTATCTTCCACTTCAAACTTTTTATCCATACACCTACAACGAATCTCCATATTTTGAATTAACATATATCTCGCAAATTGTGGCTGGTGGCTTTGCTGCCTTTGCTACTTCTGTACCAGATAATTTTTTTAGCGCGCTTATTTTTCATGCTTGCGCTCAATGTGAGATTTTAGGTGAGGAAATGAAAGAAATTTTGCCTATTGGATTACATGGAGATGTTACGAAGTGGATTGAAAATGGAAAGAGCTTACTGCAGATGAAAGTACGGAATTGCGTTCGAACTCACGTAGATTTGATAAGGTATGTGTGTATTACGTAAGTTTTTATATATTCGTAAAAGTTATTTATTATTTTATTTTATAATAATAAATTAATAAAAAATTCTTTATTCCAAAAATTTGTATATACATACTCATTGGTGTGATGTTGTAAATATTTCATTTAAATAGGTACATCACAGCTGTGGAAAAAACTTTCAATCTGTTGATTTTAGTGCAAGTGTTGTATATATCCTCTATTATCTGTTGCTTGGGATTTACTGTTATAAGAGTAATAACTATTTATAATTAAATTGAGTAAATTTTTGAATATTTCTAAAAATATTTTGATTATTGATTTTTAGTCATTACAAGTTCAAATAGAGCAGCCACCAGTAGCACAAATTATTACGTTATCTGGAACCTTAGCAAGTTTATTGATTCACATGTTAGTTTATTGTATAGCATGTGAAATCTTAGCAAATCATGTAAGTTAAATAATTAACTATTTACAGTAAGCCACAAAAAATATTCTAATTTTTATATTTGTGCAAATAATTACTAGAGTTTTGGATTTCGCTATTCAATTTATTGTTCAAATTGGTACTTGTTACCAAATACATACGCAAGGGATATAATTTTAATAATGACTCAATCAAAAACTCCATTACGATTAAGTGCTGGAAAATTTTTTTACTTATCACTCGCTAAATATCTCAGTGTGAGTTATAATTTTTTATTATTGATCTAATATTAATTTTTCCAAAAACTTTCAATGAATTTTTCAGATTTTAAAAACTTCTGCTGGTTACATATCCGTGCTTTTAACTGTCAGTAAATAAAACTATTGTTAATATGAGCATCAATTTATTATTGTTACACATATTAACGTACCATTGTTAGACATTTGTTAGTTATATGTGGTAATCAATAAAATAGTAATAGAAAATTAATTTAATATCTTTAAATTATTATTCATATTTAAAATTATGTTTAATTTTAGACTTTAAAGTTTGTTTACAATTTTAAAATAGCATTTATATACAATCAGTTTTTCAAAGTACTCTTATTACGGTGAAAAATATTAATTTGTACATTTAATGAAAAGTTCTTTTTTAAGATAACAAACGTCAACGCAGATTTTATTAAATTGTACTTTAAAAATAACGTTGAACGCACGATACAGATAAATAACGAACATTAATGAGATTTGTCACGCAAACTATCAAACAATTATAGAATATTTGTCAGAAGCGATTATTGGTTGTGGGTAAGTCTTAGAGTCGATTATCAGCTAGTGCAATTATAGCTGTAATCGTATTTGACAAGCTTAATATGCAATTTCCTTTTAAAAGAACAAAAAAAACATTATGTTATCTATCAACTTAAACCAGATTTAAATTGCTTCATGCTTTAGTACTTTGCAAAGTATATGTATATTAATTATAGTTTTTCTCTATTATTTAAAAGCAAATATTTTTTTGTAAAAATCGAGCTTTTATTAACGATTACTTAATCATTTTTACCAGTCAGCGTTAAAATCAAAATCTTACTTATCCGTTCACAATATACCTTCTACACCCACGCAAGCACAAGTAGTTCCAAGCGTCCTTGAAAATTTCTCCGTAAAAGCGCGCGCGACGTCGCCACTGGAAAGCGTGTGAATCTCAATAATATTGTGTGAATTCACGTAAAGTTGTATTGAGGCACATATATGAGTGTGCTAGTATCTCTGTTCCGGCAGTTACTCGGTAAGCCGGCCATGAGTGTAATCGAATCTGTGACGTTTAATAATGGAAACCAAGTACCCGTTCTTGGGCTTGGTACTTGGAAGGTGAGTTTTGATTGTTGTTTTTTAATTTTTTTGTGATCTATTAAAAAAATCGGTTTAATCGGTTTTTGGGGGAATGTCATTGCAATGCCTTGCTGTTTTAATATACTCTGTAGATGAAGAGAAGTCTAGGTTAGGTAGTTTGTACTATGTAGTAAATAAGGAATTTTTAATAAAGTACATTGTCAATAACTTATTAAATATTCATTAAGAAATATAAGGCATGTTAGAAAACCGATTAACTAGAACATTCTTTTAACTTTTATTATTTTATTTTTCATGTGTTTGTAATGCTGTAAGATATTTTGCTATAAATACGAGATTTATTAATTGATTTCCTGGTTTATAATATTATGCGTGTAGAAGACAAATTAAAATCGATTATTGAGTCATATATTGTAGCTATACATAAAGCAACAATTTTATTGTATACAAACACTTGTATAGTTCTACTTGTCTTTATGAATAATATTTCAACAGGTGTTTTTTTCACTATTTTCAATTTTTCTACTTCTATATGAATTAAATTAAATATATTTACATGTAATTATATTTAGATTATTATTATAGTAACCATAGGAAATTTAAATAAACGATAAATTAATTTTTTTTTACAAAACTAAAAATTATTGATAAGAGTAAGACATAACGTAAATTGTTTTTGGTATAGTATCAACCATGATAAGATACATTATTCCATTCACTTATGCAATAATAACTTTGCAACAATATGCAATTATAAAAATAATTCATTAGTCAATTAAAAAAATTATGAAAAAAAATCCTTCTTCAAATTTCAGTCGAAGGATAACACGGTAATCGAAGCAGTAAAAGATGCAGTGCGTCTTGGTTACCGGCACATCGACACCGCAGCCGTTTACGGCAATGAAAAACAAATCGGCGAGGCTATCGCTTCTCTTATCAAGGAAGGTGCAGTCAAGCGTGAAGAACTATTTATTACCAGCAAACTCTGGAACACTCGTCATCGTCCAGATCTCGTTGAATCTGCTTGTCGCAAAACCTTATCTGATCTTAATTTAGAGTACGTCGATCTCTATCTCGTCCATTGGCCGTTTGCGTTTAAAGGTTTGTTATTTGTTTGACATATTACTTTATTTTAGTTTTTCATGTAGTTAGTCGTAAATATTTTATTTTATTTTTGTATATGTTGCTAAGCAAAACGAGATTTTACGTAACAATTGATATGTAAATAAATTCAATTCCAAACAAGTTTGATGGTAATACTTGTTATTGTGCAATTTATAAACTTCTTGAAGTAACTATAATGCTTAGATGTTAAACGACCATCAAAAGCAAAAATATAACAAATTTTAACAATAGAACGTCCCATTGTTCATTTAGCAAGTTTGCAAAACATATTTTATATTATAATAAATAATCAATTGTTCTCTTTCTTTGTTTAGAACTTGAAGAACCATTCCCGGAAGGCCCAGATGGCAAGGTATTGTTCAGCGATGTCGATTACGTCGACACCTGGAAAGCGATGGAGCAGGTCTTTGAAAAAGGCTTAGCCAAGAACATCGGCGTCAGTAACTTTAACTCTCAACAGCTGACCAGGCTTCTGGAGAACGCCAAAATCAAACCGGTCACCAATCAAGTCGAATGCCATCCCTATTTGCCTCAAATTAAGCTTTCCGAATTTTGCAAGTCCAAGGATATTCTGATCACGGCTTACAGCCCGCTTGGTTCACCTGATCGACCTTGGGCTCAACCTGGTGATCCAAGTTTGTTAGAAGATCCAAAAGTTAAAAGTATTGCTGATAAATACAACAAAACGCCGGCTCAAGTTGTTTTGCGCTACCAGGTAATTTTTTAGGATTTAATTTATTGAGTTTTTAAAGTATAGATCTCCACAGATTATTTATAATTTTTTTTTTAATTTTAGGTACAACGTGGTCACATTGTTATTCCAAAGTCTGCTTCTAAAAATAGGTTGGAGCAGAACACTAAGATATTTGATTTTAAATTGTCCGAAAAAGACATAAAAGAACTTCATTCGTTCGACCGTAATTGGAGAGTTTGTCCAATGAACAGGTAACAATTAATTTTGATTTAAAACGTCTTGAGTTAAAAAATTGTTCAATTTTTTACAATTAATGTACTTGATTTTCAGTTCTGTGGAGCACAAGGATTATCCTTTCAACATTGATTTCTAATCACTTTTTTAAATTATTTCATTTAAAATTATTTCTTTCGAACAATTTTTTTGAGATTATAATTTGATTTGTTTAATATCGTACTTTTATCTTGATATCAAATCAACATTTACAATAAATCAAAAAGCTATTTTTTTATTACTTAAAAATTAATTTAAATATAATATGTAAATTGTAAGATTTTGAATTTATTAAATATTAAGCATAAAATAAATAATAAGAAAGTTTCGTTAATTGCACTTTTTTCGTGATTTTTATTATAATTTAAAAACTTTAATATACTAGACACGTTTATAATCGAGAATATAAATATCAAATTAGAATTACACGAAATCAATCAAATATTTAACAATTTTAAAAATAAAATTTCAACGTGTTTCACATCTCGATTGTAATTCTAATAAATCCGTATTTTCACTATCATCATCATCATCAAACGAATTTTTCGGTGACTCCGCTATAACCGATACAGTCTGCGATACAAGATGTTCTGTATGCACATGAATCGATGCAATTCTCGACATCGGTGAATCCAAAGCCTTATCTTCACGTGGAGTATCTACAGTAGACCATGGATTAGCAACATTCGGAGAATTATCTTGAGAATTATCTTTGTAATTTTCATTATCCATAAGCCTCTCCAGCATTTCTATTTGCGCATGTTGTAGTAATCCTTCGGGTACCACCGCCGCATTTGGTTGTACCTTAACATCAGACTTTACCGACTTGGGCTTACACTCGCAAGTCTTTACCAAGATTTGCACACATGGTGGTAAGGTACATTTCTGTTGCGTACTTGCCACGTCGCTAGGACACTCATACGCTGTCTTCATTTCCGAGCTGCAGACGTTACGTATCGACTGGTCAGCCGGACAGTTTGGCATTTTATCCGAGCACTTGGTGCTTCTTCCTTGAGACCGATTCTCGGGACTTTCGTGACAACAGGGCGGCTTTTCCGATCGCTTGTGTTGATGTTCCCGACAACGTGATTTTCGTGGTTGCTTGTGCTCTTGACAAACGCAACCCGATTTATCATTGGCATCAGTCTTACGACGATTGGATTTTAGTTTTTTCTGGCATCCACAAGTCTACGGATTAAAATACAAAAAAAGTAAAAACCAAATCATCGGTATAACAAACTAATTTACATTAACGGATCCTACCATGGGACGTTTTTGCTCGATCATTTTGTTAAGCGCATCGCAGTGTATCTTGCCGCAAATTTTATCACGTTCGAATAAAGACTCAGCCGTTGGCTCCACCTGTAGCTTTAAAATCCCAATAACCCAACGTCACTTCTAAAACTTTATTTCAACAAAATCCACCTACTCACCCCTAAAGTACTCACGCATTCCTTTCTCTTGCGACTCTTAGACGTATGACATCGATGCTTAAGCTCAAACGCAGCTTCGCAAGGCCGTCTGGTCGGAGTATTAGGATCGCATCCAACGACTTTCTCGATGTCAAAGCGAAGCGCAGTTTCCCTCTCCTCTAATTCGCGTACTACGCGTTCGAGTCTGGCTCCTTTTTCACCAAGCTCTTTTATCTTGACCAAACAGCGCCGATCCGCTGGGGTAAGAGGCTCGATTTCATCCAGCTGCTGCTCTTGCTCTGCAAGCTCGCGGTTTGCAAGCTCCAGCGACTCGAGCTCCATGCAGCTTTCCTCGAGCTCGACTTCCGCTTTGATTATTCTGTCCTGCCAATACGTTCAAACGCACGATCAAAGTTATAGCTTTAATTTATTCAAGATAATCGCGCTTCCAGCAAAACGACTCATACCTACGTGCAACTCCGCCGTCTCGTGCTCCAAAAGCTCAGCCTGCGCGGCTAGCTCCGCTGCAAGCTCATCCGCTGGATCGGGATCGGGTGAGAGGCAGCGCATCAGCTCGCGTACCTGACCCAGTGCACTGTTAGCTGATGGATTTTTGTCCTTGCAGTTAGAGACTTGACCGGTGCGACACATGCTCATCGCCATGAGAGCGGGTAGGGATCGTTCCATCAGGCCAATTTTTTCATGCAGTAGACTTTCGCGTTCGTCGAGACGCTGACAGCGCTTTTCGTATTGCTGGATGGCAGAGCGAAAGAACGGCTGGCACTTGCTTGTGCTTTCTTCTTTTAAGGCATCTTCACCTGATTATTATTAAAATTTGAATTCTTTTCAATGTAAAGCAATGATTATTTTTTAAGTTTTGCGAGCTTGTATTTATTTATTTGAGTGAATGGGTTATGACTATTGTACTATTTTTAATTATGCGCATTCCATTTGATGTTTATTTACTTCAGCAAGCTTTTATATTTTATGCACGTGTTTTGTGAAAGTATTTTAAGATAATTTTATTATTATTATAATTTTTTTAATGTAAAAATTAATTTTCTTACATTTACAGCAAGATTTTCCAATTTCTGCTGTAGAACCATCTGAAAAGTTTACGTCGAATTTCAATTACCTCACATCGAGATTCACTGTATTATGAAAAAATATGTTACTTACGTTTACTGCAAGGCATATTTTGAAGGTTTTTTAATTTTTTTTTTAACTATTTATGTATTTAAATTAATGTTCATACAAACTTTAAAATTTATCAGATGTTTAAAAGAAAAAATTTGAGGTTGGGATGGTATAATGAAAAATTTACAAATTGAAGTTAGTTGACAAAATTTTGAAGATCCTTAAAATTGAAATAACGTTAGAACAATCGATTATTTTGTTTTGTATAAAATCAAAATCACTCACTACGCATTTCTTATTATGTACTAATAACACACTGATCTTTATCTAATAATTTTTACACTTTCCTAAAAAATCTGAAACAATATAAATAACTCATTGATCTTGTAATTTTATATTTAATATCCACTTACGATTGAGTAGATAGACAAAATGTATGATTGTTAAACTTATTTAATTTTCCAGACAGATTCATATCTATTATGCAATAACTATAATTATTGAAAAATGTTCAAAAACTTTAAATTTTTCCACATACTTTTTTGCAAGTGACATTATTAAAAATCTTCTTTAAGATCAACTGTTAAAATTCTATCAGAATTTTAATTTATAATTTACACATTGTAAACAATATAAAGTAGACATTTTAAATTAACTCATTAAAGTTTAATAACTATAAACTACATCAACAGGCAACAACTTACAACGTAGGCTGATAAGAAACTGAATGGAGGCGCAGTAAAAAGTAGGGAAGTAAAGCTCTGTCGAAGCGATCGGTTCATAAATGATGCAAAGCCAATTGTCTTCTCTTTCGAGAATTAACTATTTCGCATACTAAAGCGTAATTATACCTATTTCACTATATACCGACCCTTCCTCGGTACCTTGGCTTCCACGTATTATCTACGTTCATATACTTTGTACATCTCTTACTCGACCTCATGTCGATAAAGTTTATCTGTCAAGTTAATTCGAACGTTACTAATCAATGTTAATACAGTAAAATTCAAAGTGAATATATTAAAGCTTCGGTGAAATTATAAACTAATTCAAATGGGTTGTTGGTCGAATAATTCTACTATTAAACATCGTAAAACAGCAGGTAATTTTTTAGTGTCAAGCTCTAGTTTTGATAAAAAGTTATAATACAAATAAACTATCAAATAAAAAAAATTGTCTTTTACTAATCTTGAAGATGAGTATAAACATTCCATGGATTTTCAATGGGCATTCGGATTAAATCGTATCAGTCTCAATCTAATTGGAGCTTGGCCAGACGAAAATTATAAAAAACAAGATTCAAAGTATCTGCGTATTCCAATAATGGTCATTTGGCTGCTGGTTGGTCTATTTCTTCCGCAGATGTATGCCTTGACAAAAGTGTACAGGGAATTACCCCTTGTGGTTGATAATTTGACAACAAACAGCAGTGTTCTCACTTCCTCTATTAAATTAATTTTACTTTGGAATAGTAGACAAGGTTTGTGCTTAAATTATAAATATATATACATTTTTTTATTTTATCAAAGATTAAGTGATATGATTAAGTCAGTGTTGAAGCCCACAATTAAAGCAGCAATGAAAGACTGGTCACGCAAACGACCAGACTGGGAATTGAGGATAATGGAAAAGCAAGCCCAACGAGCTCGTTTGTTTACTCTCAGTGGCTACGTCTTGATGTTCGTTTGCTTTATCGGATTTATAGCTTCGCCGTTTTTTGGATTGAGTATCCGAATTCTGAACAACATAACCGATCCGATGATGACTGATCGTTTTCTTCCACTTCAAGCTGCTTATCCTTACACTTATACGAAATCACCATATTTCGAGCTTACTTATGCATCGCAAGTTGTGGCAGGTAGTTTCGTTGGTATTGCCTTCTCTGTGCCTGATAATTTTTTCAGTGCGCTTATTTTTCATGCTTGTGCTCAATGCGAGATTTTGGGAGAAAGAATGAAAGAGATTTTACCTACTGGACCTCGTGGAAATATTGATAAGTGGCCTGATATGGAGAAAAGCTTCCTACAAATGAAATTGAAGAGTTACGTAAGAGCTCATGTAGCTTTGATAAGGTATTTATTTATGAAAGTTGTTTGGATTATTTTTTAATAATTATACATTAATAAAAAATTTTTTAATTATCATAAATATATTTTAATAGGTATATTGATGCTGTAGAAAAATCTTTCAATCTGTTAATTCTAGTACAAGTATTATGCATGTCTTTGATCACCTGCTGCTTAGGGTTTGGTGTTATAAAAGTGAATGGTTTTAATAATGTTTTATACTTAATTGAGTAATTGTTCAAGTTTTTAAAGAAATTTTTAATTGTTTAGTCAATGGAATTCAAAACGGGACAATCACCAATAATACAAATTATTACTTTATCCGGAACCTTAATGAATTTGATGATTCATATGTTAGTATATTGCATAGCGAGTGAAATTTTAGCAAAATATGTAAGTTGAAAGATCAGTTATTTGCAATATGTAATAAAAGTACGGTAATTTTATGTTTGTACAAATAATATCTAGAGTTTTGGATTTCGCTATTCAATTTATTGTTCAAATTGGTACTTGTTACCAACTACATACGCAAGGGATATAATTTTAATAATGACTCAATCGAAAACTCCATTACGACTAAGTGCTGGAAAATTTTTTTACTTATCACTCAATTCTTATCTTAACGTAAGTTTATAATCATTTTATATTCAATCTAACTAATACCTGTTAATCTAACTAATTCTTCTTTTAGATTTTAAAAACTTCTGCTGGTTATATTTCCATGCTTTTAGCTGTTAGTAATTAACATAAAAGAAATTCTACAATTTTTTCTCGTTCATGAAAAATTATACTTATTATTTCACGTCTCTGAAAAGTTTACGAATAAAAAGCTGACAAATTAGTTCGCACGAATGTATAATCTATTATTCAACAACTACCATGTTATAACTTTGCTTCGGGTAGAGTTTAACGGAAATTTTTTTTTGAACATTCATTTAATATGCTCTTTCCAATGCATTTACAGCAGTGCGAATCAAAAGAAAAAATTAAAGGTTCGACAAGGTATCCACTTTTGCATCTATAAGATAACAAGCTTCAACGCAGAATTTTTTTATAAGACTCTTCGAAATGAAGTTGAATACGCGTATAGCAGGTGTATAACGGAAAATAAAATAGCATTTGTCACGCAATGTTTTTATACAATTTTAGCGCTAAATGTATCTTCTCGCGAAATTTGCCAGACCCGACTTCGCATTAATTATGCAATAACTAGTCGCGTCAAGTAAGCTTTATATTCAATAACACTCTATACCTTGTTTCTGCAGGTCGCTTTTATTTAGTGAATTGTTATTATTTTTTTTTTTTTTTCATAACGATACCGCATTTATTATGCGACAAGCATATTGTAGTATAATTTTTTACTTTAAGGTAAAATGTAATGCAGACTATAATCATAATTATTCTTCTCTTTGTCTCTAATTTTGTTGGAAATAATATTTATTCGATTCTTATAATTTTATGGTAAAGAACTGACACAGGCAAAACAAAACATTTCTTTCTTCTCATACAAATGTAAAAATTCAATAAAAATATACTAAAGGTCTGTATATAGTCTGTATAAGCCTCAAAAGTATTACGTCGGGGAAGGATCAGGCCGAGAGATCTGCGCATGACAGTCTCACATGGGCTTCCTATCAAATTACTTATAGGCTGGATGCTTTACATCTCCAACTTGTATATAATACGCATTGAATACAATTTGCTTTACTTTATCGTTGCGTCCACAACTTCAATAAAAATTTTTATGGTTTAATATTATTTTAATTGAAAATTATTTTTTTTATAAAGAAATGGTTAACTAGATATTGGAATTTTAAATCAAATTTGGTGTTGATTTTAAAACTGCTCGACTTAATCTTTAATTACTTATTTTCATGAAAAAATCAAGGTTTTCTTTTAATTTTTATGATTCAGTATAAATAATAATTATTTATTAGAAAAAAATTTTTATAAGTATTCTCCGTTGAGTTTCTAATAAACAAGTTAAAAGGCAAGGGCAGCAAAATATAAAGAGGCGTGGTCAAGTTCACTACCCTTCTCTCACCAGTCATTTTAGTTCCAGCTCGACTGTCCTCATGTGCGGTCGTCTGTTCGGTTATGTAAACGTATCGAACAAGTTGTACCTTTATCTTCATGTCTGTGAGAACAGCAAAGGACGCAAAAAGACACTATAATATTTCAAGTAATAAAATAAAGAAAAAAATTTTTAGTATTCGTTTTTATGGTGCATTATAAAATTAGGTAACAAGCATTGTTGTTAAATAAAACAATGAGTCCAATATTATTGGTGATAGTGTTTTTAATAGTGTTCACTGTGCTTGTATCGACATATTTGTGGATGTCCGATTATCTTGCATTAAGGGATACACTTGGATTTATACCAAGTCCAAAGAGCTTTCCTTTCATCGGACACTCTTGGCAAATTTCAAGGATTGCTGCTGAAGGCAAAGTTTTTTATTATAATGTTTTTCTTAAAAATTACTCGTGATTCTTTTTTATAAATATATAAAAATTGATATACTTCGAATTTTTATAATTGCAGATAGATTTGAATGGTTGAATGATTTGTGTTTGAAATACGAATTAGGAATGGTTGTTACTTGGCTTACTATCAAACCTTTTGTAAATATACGAAAACCCCAACAAATAGAGGTATTTCATTTTATATTCTCTATTATATTTGCTTTTTTTTAAATTTATTTAATCATTAAATTTTAATAAACATTTATATTTAGATAATTTTAAAAAGCAGTACGTACATAGCAAAATCAAGAATGTACAAGATTTTAAGGCCTTGGCTTGGCAAAGGAATACTCACTTCTACTGGTTCGTATGTGATATATTCACATTTTCTTTTTGTCTTACGTAATCTAAAAAAAAAACTTGTTTAATTCCCTTACAAAATTTTTGACAAATAATTTATGATAAGTATACTCTTTACATAATTAATTTATCATTGACATATGCTAAAAAATTTTTTTCAAATGCTTTACAATTACAATTAATTTTTTTTTATCGTGACTTTTAGGTAACAGATGGTTTGCTCATAAATGTATTGTAACACCTACTATGCATCCTGATAATCTTGAACAATACATCAGTATAATGTACAAAAAAGTTAAAATAACTGTTAAACGTTTGCACACAAGAGTACAGAAAAATTCAAAGAGCGCAATTAATATTTTTCCAATAATTAATAGATTAGCTTTTGATACTGTTTGTGAAATTGCCACGGGAATCGAAATGGATACACTGAGAAAATCGGATAATGTGTATACCAGAGCTATGAACACGTAATATTAATTTCAATATTTTAAAAACATTTTTAATTAACTTTAATTAATATACTTGTAACTCTTTTTTTTATTATTATTGTGTAGTTTTTGTCAAATAGCAACGGATAGGTACAATCATAAATGGATATTGTGGGACAGAATATTTTACCTATCAAAAGTAGGAAAAAAAATGTTAAAATCAGTTAAATACCTTCATAGTTTTACTGAAAGTGTAAGTTGTCATTCAAATTCAATTATTATAAATTTTATAGGTAATTTAGATAATTATTTTATTATAATTATTTTAGATTATAGAACGACGACAAACGGAACGTAAAGAAGAACAAGCTGTTGAAGATGATAATCCAAATCAGTCACGTAAATATAAAACATATTTTCATCTCTTTACTTTTAAATCAAAATTAATTTTAACTATCTCTTAAAATATTTAATATTTAGAAAATCAAGAGAATAAATCATTTTTGGATCATTTATTATCAAAAAATGAGTCGGTTAAGGAACCGTTGTCAATTACAGAAATAAGGGAAGAACTCGACACATTTATTTTTATTGTAAGCAAAGATAAATTTACAAGCTGTATAATTATATTTGGAATAAATTTTTAATAACACAATAATATATTTTCAAGGGATATAATACTATTACTGCAGCTATCACGTGGGCTTTATTTGCCCTAGGAAACGCACCTCATATACAAATAAATGTCCAAAATGAATTAAAAGAAATCCTGGGCGAAGACGATGGACCAGCCACAATCGATCAACTATCAAGATTGAATTATTTGGATAGGGTGATAAGCGAAGTTTTCAGAATTTATCCTAGTGTACCTATTATTGGTCGCTCATTAAACAGACACGTTGTTATCGGTAAAAATCTCATTAATATTTAAATGTAATGTATAATTTAATTATGCAAATATTCGTTTATTTAAAGATCCATTAATATTATTATTTCAGATAATTATTTTATACCACAAGGTACGACAATAAATATTCAAATATACCAACTTCATCATGATCCTGAAATTTGGGATAGTCCAGAGACTTTCGATCCTGATCGTTTTCGACCAGAAAATAATAATCAGAGGCATCCATACTCATACATTCCATTTAGCGATGGACCAAGACAGTGTATTGGACAAAAATTTGCGTTTTTACAAGTAAAAGCCGTTTTATCGGCTATATTGAGAAAGTGGTGCATTACGAGTTTATTAAAACCAAGTGAAATGAAATTGACGGCTAGTTTTACGTTAAAACCTCATGACGATAAGGTTGAACTATTTTTTAAGCCAATAAATAAAACATGATTTTTTTTATAGCTTTTGTGTATTTTTATTTTGAAAATTATGTAATATTCCTAATCATTTATAATTTTTCAATAGAATTTCCTTGTATGAATTTGTTGAGCGCGAGAGACGTTATACGTTTGATTATTTCTTGCATGTTATAAATTTACCTGTCACGTTTTTATTTTATTTCAAATTTATATTACTTTAAAAAAAATGTCCATTTATAGTTATAAATTTTCTTAACGATAATTTTTATTTATTAAAATTTAATCGTCCCACAAAACAAAATGCACGCAATGTATAACTCAAAATTATAATTATTTTAATATTTTTGTTTTTTTTATAATGTTAATCTTACTTATTTCTTAAAAATATTTGTTTAATTACTTACAGAAGAAAAAAAATTATGTGATTACGTAATGAACACATGAAAAAATGCATAATTCAAATAATTAGTTCCGAAAAATTCCTGCTACTAAAAAAAATAATATTTTAAACGTATGTTTTAATTTCTTAAGTATCATTAAACACACAATAAGTTTGAGAACCTTACAATTTTAAGTGTACCTATACGCTTGGCGATGCCATTTACTAGAAACTTCGTAGTAACTTCGTAGATTTCCTGCTTTTGTTACCTTACGGAAAATCTGATTAGTCATAAACGTCAAGTTTCATAATAACTCACATCATCAACACGGCTGACGTATCCACCAGAATTGAAAATTTCAATTAAAAAAAATTCATAAAAATAATATTCTTATTTTCTTTTAACGATTAATATCTTCCATAGACAAAAAATCTCAGCTATAACAAAAAATTTTAAAATATATAATAGACCAATAATGCTAGACAAGAAATAAGAATAGTTACGCGTGGAAAAGTGAATAATTACAAAAGTCAACAACGCTACGACCGGCTGGAGTACTTCTCAGTGTACAGTTATCTCTTGTAGCGCGAGGAAGTGTATGTATATATACTTGGTATATACACGTCTGTAACTCGAACCAATTCATTCTCCTCTTCCTACTCACGTCGCATATAATTTGTGAAGCTGCTGCTGTTGCTGTTGCAGTTGTCGGATCATTTTCTCACAGATGCAGTTTTTAAAAAATTTTAATAAATACTGACCATGATATCAATGGTTTTTTTGGCACTTTTTGTGCTTTTAACTTTAGCTGTATATCGTAAAGTGTCAAATTATTTATGGCTACGAAGTGTATTAAAAAGTATACCCGGTCCAAGTCAGTATCCGGTTATTGGTATCTCTTGGCAGATGTCGCGAGTACCACGTGAAGGTAATTATCCTTTTTTTTCGATTTACGTTTATGATTCAAGCTAGAAATAATACAGCTTACAATTAAATATTTTTTGCTTTAATAAATTTTTAAAATCGTTTTGTTTTCAACATAAATAAATATTTAGTGTGTAACAGACCAATTAATATTATTTGATTAATATTACAGATCGCTTAAAGTGGTTTACTAATTTATGCCTTGAATATAAAAATGGAATAGTTTTGAACTGGATAGGAACTCAACCTTTGATTACAATTCGTAAACCTCACCAGTTAGAGGTAAGAATAAATATATATTAAATTTTATAAAAATTATCGTATGGTATATTCAAAAATGTGATGAATACTTTATATATTATTATGAAATATTGTGATATAACAGCAAATAGTTGGAGTGTATGTATGAAGCACAAAAAGTGTGATTGAAAGATTGATAGTAGATATCCTCATGTCAATTATGAAGATTAATATAACAACCTTGACGCAGCGCAATTTGCATCTAAATGTTAAAAATTGCTATTATATGTTTATAATTGCTTATTTTCGATTAATTTATTCGCAGGTAATTTTACCAAGTAGTACGCTTATAAGAAAATCAAAAACGTATGATTCTATAAAACCATGGCTGGGAGAAGGTTTAATCACGTCTACAGGTGAGTTGTAAAATTTTTAAAATCTAATTATAAATATTACATGCATTGCAACAAAGAACAATAAAGAAAGATATCAATCAATATATAAATAAAAAAATGTTACTTATCTTACATGATATACTAAATATATTAAAACTTCATTTATCATTCGATAACTTATTCATTATCTTAAATTTTTTATTAGGTGATATATGGCATCATCACAGACGGTTAATAACACCTGCATTTCACTTTGCTGTACTTGAAGAATATTCTACGGTGATGGAAAAAAATGTCGAGATATTTCTCGAAATTATAGCAGAGAAAGTTAAAAAAAATCCAAAAGAACCTATTAACATTTTTGAACTAGTCAGTAGATATACTCTTGATACTATTTGCGAAACTGCTATGGGCGTTAGCATAAATGCACAACGAAGTCCAGATAATATATACAGTACGGCGCTTCACAAGTATTAAAATGAATTTTAGAAATTTTAGAAAGGTGCAAAGTAAAGAATATAAATAATTATTTAAATTTATTTTTAGATTTGCGCGATTACTTTCTGAAAGATTTATTAGATTTTGGTTAGCTTGGGATTTTGTATATTATCGTACTCAAAATGGCAAAGAATCCATTAAATGTGTAAAAACAATGCATGATTTTACTGAGAAGGTTAAAAAATATTAATTATTAAAATGCTATTAATATAACTATTAAAATTTTTTATATACAAATATTATTATATTTAATATTTTTATATTTTAGGTAATAATCCAAAAACAAAAAGAGAGAAAAATTAGAAAATTATCAGATGAGGAAGAGAACGACTTTGATGACATAGGTAAATTTTATAAAACGCTTTATAATTAACACAAAAATTATAATTGTATTAAAATTTTAATTTACAGGTAAACGCAAGCGAAAGGCATTTTTAGATCTATTATTAGATGCAAGTGAGAAGGCAGATAATCCATTAAGCTTCCAAGAAATAAGAGAGGAGGTTGATACGTTCATGTTTGCAGTAATTATTTTTTTAAATAATCAATCATTGATATTTATAAAATTTTAAATAATTTTTTTTTGCTCTTAGGGCCACGACACAACTGCGGCTGCGATCAGTTATTCCTTATTTGCTCTTGGCAATGCTCCACTTAAAGAACATTTTGGAGATTCAACTGAATCTGCCACAATGAAACAATTAGGAGAATTAAAATATTTGGATCGAGTGATAAAAGAAGTATTACGTCTGTATCCCAGTGCTCCTTCGATAAGTCGATGTTTAAACCATGACGTCGTTATAGGTGAAATTTGATTATACGATTTTTAATTAGTATTTTTATTAGATATAAATTACTAATTTGATAAACTTGTATGTTTTCATTGATATTTAAGAAAGTAATAAATAAATTTTATTTATAGATGGATATCAATTACCCAAGGATAGTTTAGTGGGCATAGGAATTTATCAACTTCACCGTGATCCTGAAGTCTGGCCAGATCCGGAAAAATTTGATCCAGATCGTTTTCTTTCAGAAAACAGTCGCGGTAGACACTCGTATTCTTATGTTCCTTTCAGTGCTGGTCCAAGAAATTGTATAGGTCAAAAATTTGCTATTCTAGAAATCAAAACAGCTCTAACGGCTATTCTACGGAAATGGAAGGTTTCAAGTGTATTAAAACCTTCTGAAATAAAAAAAATATTGAACATAACATTGAGGCCATTTGAAGAAAAAGTTGAATTGTATTTTACGCCTCTAAGCAGCATTTAGACTAATCGGTATTATATGTACATACATACTAGAGATAATCGATGGTTTTTCGAACAATTTAAAGAAAAGTATTTTTTTTAAATAAAATATTTTATAAAAATGATTATTATTGTACATTTATATATTTGTTATTCCAATGAACTACTGCAAATTAAACAAATCTCTTTTAAACACATATTTCAATTTTTTTAAATTATCACTAAACCGAGCATCTTACAATTTCATGTGTACACATTCGATAATTATTTTTACTTAAAACTTCACAGTAATTTTATAAATTTTTTGCTTTGTCACTTTACAGAATATGTGTCTAGTAATTGCGACTATTGTTTCATAATAACTTGCATCATCGACATTGCTAAAATATTTACCAGATAGAAAATTGACACAATGAAAAGAAGTTCATAAAAATGATAATCTTTAAAATGATTGTTTTTAATAACGAAAATTCTAATGTATTACCAATCTATTGTTATTATAGTATTTGGGCTTTTGAAATAGAGAAACCTAAAAAATTGATATGTATTCATTCTGATTGGCTTACGCAAGAAAGCGCGAAAATTTAAAAATTTTAAATTGGGCTTGAAACACTTTTCATGGTCTAAGATAAAAAACCAACTTGAAAATAATTTTTTTCGAACTAAAAATTGTTGCACCACCTAAAACAGATGTTATTTCAGTTGATAAAAATCCAAAAGAACCTGTTAACATTTTTAAGTTAGTCAGTAGATATACTCTCGATACTATTTGCACAGTGGCCGTTGGTCCCATTGCGCTGGATTGTTTAAATAAAAATGCATTTTGAAATAATTTTGAAAAGAAATAACAAATGGCTTGAAAAAAAAAAAACAGAATTTAAATGTCGACAATTTTACGATCGACTGAAGCACTTCTCAGTGTATTTTGTAGCGCGAGGATGCGAGGAAGTATAAATGCGGTCGGCGCATAAGTACGCGTCTGTAACTCGAACCAATTCATTCTCCTCTTCCTACTCACGTCGCATATAATTTGTGGAGCTGCTGCTACTAGTGTTACAGTTGTCGGAACATTTTCTCACTGATGCAGTTTTTTAAAAATTTAAACAAGTATGACCATATCAATGATTATTTTATTACTTTTTATGCTTTTGATTTTAGCAATATATCGTAAAGTGTCAAATTATTTATGGCTACGAAGTGTATTGAAAAGTATACCTGGTCCAAGTCAATATCCAGTTATTGGTATCTCTTGGCAAATGTCTCGCGTTCCACGTGAAGGTATTTACCCTTTTATTTAAATTTTCGTTTATGATTTAGCTTCAAGTGATACGTAGCTTAAATATGTTTTGCCTTAGTTAATCTTGAAAACAATTATATTAATGTAAGACCAAATTAATTATATTTGATATTATATAAAAAACATTATTCATAGGCTTTATTAAAAAAAAAATTTTTATTTGCAGATCGTTTAAAGTGGCTTACTAATTTATGCTTTCAATATAAAAATGGAATAGTTTTAAACTGGATAGGAACTCAACCTTTAATTACAATTCGTAAACCTCATCAATTAGAGGTAAAAACAAATATATTAAATTTTATAAAAATAATTATAGGATATATTTGAAAATTGAATAATTTGTATATTGTAATGAAATGTTGTGACGTAATCACTAATAGTTAGGGTAAGAGAATATATGCATTTAAATACGAAGTACAAGAAGTCTGATTGAGAGATAGATAAAAGACATCGTTAAGTCAATTATAAAGATTAATAGAACAACCTTGACATAGTACTATTTGCATTGAGATGTTGAAAATTGCTGTAGATGGTCATAATTGCTTATTTCAATTTATTTTGAATTAATTCATTTACAGGTAATTTTGCCGAGTAGTACGCTAATAAGAAAATCAAAAACTTATAATTTTGCCAAACCATGGCTGGGACAAGGTCTAGTCACGTCTACAGGTAAATTAAATTTTTCTTTTTTTAATTTAATTATAAATATTTCATGCGTTGCAATAAAGAAAATTAGAGATTATATCAATTAATAATAGAGAATTTATGTGTCATAAAAAGTTGCTTTCAGATATTTCATAGTTAAAGTATATTTATTTTAATTTTATTTTTTTATCTTAAAATGACTTTTTAGAAAAAAATAAATAAATAAAAATTATATTAGTGTATAAATGAGTTAAGTTTTTTTTTATAATTGTACGCTGTTAAATATTAAATAAAAAATAAACATTATTTTCGTGCTTATATTTTCCACCCACTACACAAATTTTCATGTAAATTGAAAATTACATGAATGAAAGTTGACAATTACGCGAGTTGAAAAACATTGTCAAGCACGAGTGGTGAATACTATTTTCTTTGAAAAATCGATGAGAAGATTGCTTACACAAACATGTTTAAAAGTAACTTGTTTAATATAAGCAAAATGTCAAAATTACTGTGAAAATATTTTTTGCACTGTGTAGCGTGTTTTTTTTCATCATTTGGAAACTTTCTAATTATTTTTATTTTATTAGGTGATATATGGCATTATCATAGACGGTTAATTACACCTGCATTTCACTTTGCTGTACTTGAAGAATATTTTATGGTCATGGAAAAAAATATCAAAGTATTTCTTGAAGTAATAGAAGAAAATGTTCAAAAAAATCCAAAGGAACCTGTTAACATTTTTGAGCTAGTCAGTAGATATACTCTCGATACTATTTGCGAAGCTGCTATGGGTGTTAGCGTAAATGCACAAAGACAGCCAGACAATCCTTACAATACAGCGCTTCACGAGTATAAAAATTTATTACATAAATTTAAAAAAAAAATGTAAAAAGAGCCTAAATAATTTTTTGTCACGTATTTTTAGATTCGCGCGATTACTTATTGAAAGATATATTAGGTTTTGGTTAGCTTGGGATTTTGTATACTATCGTACTCAAAATGGCAAAGAAGCTGCTAAGTGTGTAAAAATAATGCATGACTTTTCTGAAAAGGTTAAAATATATTAATTAATACTATAATTAATATTGCCCTAGTAAAATAATTATTTATTATTTTTTTTTACATTTTAGGTAGTATCCCAAAAATTAAAAGAGCGGAAAACTAAAAAATTAGCAGAGGAACAAGTAGAAAATAACTTTGAAGACATAGGTAAATTTTTAAATACGCTTTTTATTTTATACATAAAAATATAAATTATATATGAAAATTATAATATTCAGGTAAACACAAGCGAAAAGCATTTTTAGATCTACTATTGGATGCAAGTGAGAAGGCAGAAAATCCATTAAGTTTTAAAGAAATAAGAGAAGAAGTCGATACGTTTATGTTTGCAGTAAATATTTTTTTGAAATACGCAACTACTAACAATTACAAAATTATAATTAAAATTTTATCTGCTTTAAGGGTCACGACACAACGGCAGCTGCAATCACTTATTCTTTCTTTGCTATTGGCAATGCTCCTGAAGTGCAAACTTAAAGAACATTTTGGAGATTCAACTGAATCTGCCACAATGAAACAATTAGGAGAATTAAAATATTTGGATCGAGTGATAAAAGAAGTATTACGTCTATATCCCAGTGCTCCTTCGATAAGTCGAAGTTTGAACCACGACGTTGTTATAGGTAAGATTGGATATTATAGTTTTTAAATCAGTATTTTCTTACATGAAAATACTAGTAGTGACAAACTCACTTTTGTTAACTATTCATTAAAAAATAATCTCATGAACTTTATTTATAGATGGACATCTTTTACCCAAAGACAGTGTAGTGACAATTGCAATTTACCAACTGCATCGCGACCCTGAAGTCTGGCCAGATCCGGAAAAATTTGATCCAGATCGTTTTCTTCCAGAAAACAGTCATGGGAGACACGCATATTCCTATGTTCCGTTTAGTGCTGGTCCAAGAAATTGTATAGGTCAAAAATTTGCCATTCTAGAAATGAAATTAACCTTAACGGCTATTTTTCGAAAATGGAAAGTTTCAAGTGTATTGAAACCTTCTGAAATAAAAAAAATATTGAATATCACATTGGCGCCTTTTGAAGAAAAAGTTGAAGTTTATTTTGCGCCTCTGAACAGTATTTAGACTCATTGGTATTGCTGGAGATAATCGATGGTTTTTGGAATAATTAAAAAAAAGGTATAATTTCAAAATAAAATATTTTATAAAAATTATATATTCTTTGATGTTATATTTGTTAAATTTATAATTTACACAAATAGCATCGCTTTTGTGTATATGTGGATTTGCAAAAAAAATTATTTTGTTTTTATAATATGGCTCGATGCACTTTTTAGTTACTGAGTGTACCAAACATGTAAGGTACCTCAATTGAAAAAATTTGTAAATTAATTATTTGTAAATAGTAAGAAATAAATTTATAATCTCATGTATAACAGTATTTATCAAAATTATTTTTAATTGTTTATTGTATTAGAATTTTTTGTTTATCTCAAAAGAAAACATGTTATGAAAAAGTCTTATAATCGTAAATTGGCAAATTAAAACAATTAAAACGTGATTTCTGGCTTAGTCATTTTTTGTGATTTGGATTATATAATTCCTAGATATGTGTACATTTCAATTGTAATTCGTAAAAGTATTTAAAAATTACCACCACGTTTGTATTCTTTATTTTTATTTATTAAATTTCAATTGTAATTTTAAATTTGTGTGACATAATAAATTTTGTTATGTATAAATATGATGTATGGCTAATTGATATTTTTGATTTAATAAATTAGTAAGAATTTGTTGTGTGCACTCTTTGGTACGTTAAGTAAATGTAATTTATTTAATGCAAATAGTCATGTTTATTAAAAAAAAAAAGATTTTCAGTGGGATTAGAAGATTTTTGGTATTGCAGTAAAGGTATTGTGTGCTCAGTAAAATAAGTGCAAAAATAAATTTAGTGATTGTAATGAAAAAACGGATATTATCGACATCAATTAACGGTAATGGTAATATTTGCGAATGAGAGTTGATGTCATATTTTATAGTGTTTTAATGTTATTATATTACATTTAATTTGCATATTTAATTTCTTATACAAAACTGTACCTAATTCATCAATTCACAAAAAAGATTTATTTTAGATTAATTTTAAACACATTTTTTCATAATTTTTTTAAATGTTAAAATTATGACAAACAGCTTAACGCGTTTATCATAAAAATTTTCTACTTCTACGTTGCGAAAATAATTTTTTATTTTTTAATGTCAATTAGACAAAAGACCAACGAGTAGACACTTATTGAAAATATCTTATCGCTGATTACTCCGGTATTTCACAGCTGCGTAGTTCTTTCGACTACTACTACATATTAGTCATTTTCAAGCCTACCTATTCACGAAAATAGTTAACAGACGTCCTTGAAACCAAAGCTCAAACAAAAAATATATTTTCAGAAAAATTACTGTTTTGTCAATTTTTTTTTACGTGTTCCAATTAATTAAAATAACGTATTATTGTGTTATTTATGTAAAATAACATTCGATATCGTTCCGCGCTAATTAACGATTGTTTTTAACATTATTTTGCAAGCTTTATTTTCTAGCCGTATATACGGAAAACGATAATAGCGCTTTCGTAAGAACAAAGATACAGATCATCCTGTTATCTCTATATAATACCTGTCTCTGAACTCATATATACGTTCCCATTTTGAATCGACTCGGATTTTTTACGCTATAACGCCACGGCTTAATTTTTAAATAATAATAATAAAGAAAAAAACTCGTGTATATAATCTCTTGTTCGTGCATCTATATATAGTAACAAAGTTTCCGGAACAATTAAACCAATAAACCACAAGAGAGAGAAAAAAAATTTGCACGACGAATATCGAACGTGAATTGCATGTACGATTGGCCGTGAAACATTAATAAAGCCCGCAACGGAGAAGAGAAAATAAAATAAAATAAAAAAAAGGTCAAAGATAAAAAAGAAAGAAAGAAAAAAAACAACAAGCCGCGCATCGACACTGCAGGCGCGTAAATTAAAAAGAAAAGAGTAAAAAAAAAAAATAAAAAACAAAATATAAGCCGTATCTAATCGAATCTGTCTCACGTTCGCAGACACACGTATATATGTATATATACGTCGCGATTTTGCGAATGCGCCGGCGCATTATACATTTAACAACATACCTATATATGTATATGTGTGTATAGTGTATAACCACCCACACCCAGCACGAGATAGCGAACGAATAGATATAGTTATATACATTATTACACAAAGTGTCGGTATCAAAGGGGAGAAAAGAGAAGAAGAGGAAGAAGAAGAAGAATAAGAAGGAAAAGGTTGGAGAATACAGTATATACCGAGCGTCGCGTGAAGAGCGGGGTGCGGCAGTATAGTCCTGGTGTGCACCGTCAGCCACGGTAGACCCGCGGTCGTGCGGGTGTGTGTTTTGTCCCTGTCGTCGTCGTCGTTTCGACAAGCCAGGGCATAATAATAATAATAATAATAATCACCCGGGTGATGCTGATTTCGTGCTTTACCGTCTATAGTGTCACCCATCCTCCCCTCATTTTTACAGCCCCTTTTTTTACCACACTCCCCCCATTCCTATAACACTTGATCTTTTTATCCTGGAGACTTGTAAACAAGAATTCGTCAGCTTTTCAACCGATATGACTACGCAAGAATAATTACGACAATTGATGGAAATCAGATACCTATAATGGGTCCCCAAGGAGTTCAGGAGTAATATATATATATATATAGGATATAGGCCAGGAGAAGTAAAGTTGCCGCCGGCGCTTTACATATACATATTCTATAAACCCAGGTTGGAGCCAGCAGTAAAGCGGCACACTCACTAGCCATTCTGGAGCGCCGCGCCTCAGATATTAACAGAGCTAGGGCTTGGGGCGGCGAGACTAGTAGTTCTACTACTACGCACTACGACGACGACGACGACGACGATCATCACGACGGCGACGAAGATAATAACATCAACGAGGAAGAGGAAGAGGAAAAGAAGAATCGTGGAGGGAAGTCCTTGACGAGTAAGCCCGAGCTCGACCGCGACGACGTTGTTACATCTGCAGCAGCGAGTCCTAGCGTCGGGCTCCCAACAACAACAACAACAGCCACTGACCGACGACCATCATCACCAGTCATCATGGTTACCTTGGAGGAGATCAAAAAGACCTATCCCTTGCACTGGCTCGTTTGGAATAATGATCATGCCGAACTTGATAGGCTGCTCGATACCAACGAGGTAAATTATCAAGAGTTATATTAACATACACTTATCTTATTTCTAAGATAGAATGTATCACAGCTGAATAAATCCTGAGGATGCTGATTGTTATACCCCTCCCCTTTCCTCTCTGCCATCCCGAATTTGAGGTTGGCTTTGTGCCGATAAGACTCTTATAAATTTATTGATCTGGGCGCACTGCTGATAGATAATATTTTATTGCGATTCGTTGTTTATTCATGTTTTCTTTTTCCTTTGACTATGTACATACAATACAAAGCTGTCAAATTATGCTCTCTGATGGTTAAAACAGCCACAAGTGTGCAGTGACAGTCCAGAGCGTCTGCTCTTTTGTGTATTTTTAAAACGGATCTGCATCAGTTGTTTTGTTTTCCAACGTGTTACGTGCGTGTAAAAAACGATAGCTATATGGTCGCTTTAACTTATGCTTTATTCATGCTTAACTTTTAACGTACAAAATCAGAAGGCATAAGGTTTAAGATTAGTCTGGTGAGCAGCAAATTTTATGAAGCCTCACAGTTGTTTGGAAGCCACACAATAATGCTTCCTACTTGTGATATTATGTTATATATGCGTTTTATAAAAGTGTTTTTTTGTCCTTCTTTTTTTTAAATTCAAATTCTATATATTGTTGAAATAAAATGAATATAGATTTATATTGTTGGAATATTTTGTTTTAGTATAACATTGAACAACCGGACAACAGAGGTAGGACACCGTTGATGTTGGCAGTGACTTTGGGCCACGCAGAGTCTACTTTAGTTTTACTTCAACATGAGGCTAATGTTAATACAGAGAATAGACAAGGATGGACAGGTAATTTTTATAAGCTAATATTTTATAAACCAATTTAATATCTTTCATTTGTACAGATGAGTTATTAAATTTTATTAAACCTTGCATTTTTTGTTTAGTTGTGCAAGAAGCAGTTGGTACTGGAAATCCAGAGTTGTTACAAATGGTACTTGCAAGAAGAGATTATCAAAGGTATTGCAATAGAGTTGCTGGCATTCCTGAGCTTCTTTTGAAACTTAAACAGGTATTTTAAGTTTATATTTTATCGAAATAACAAACAATGTTTTTACTTCTTTATGAAGTGAGAAATTATCTAACTTTGTGATTTTAGGCACCAGATTTTTATGTAGAAATGAAATGGGAGTTTACTAGTTGGGGTATGTATATAAAACAATAAACATTAAGAAAAAATAATTATGTATTAAATTTAAATTATGAATAATTTTTTTAGTTCCTCTTGCCTCGCGAATGTGTCCAAGTGACACATATAAAGTATATAAGCAAGGCAGTAATGTTCGTATTGACACAACTTTACTTGGTTTTGACCAATCAAGTTGGCAAAGAGGAAATCGTAGTTACATTTTTAAGGGGCAAAGTAAGTATAAGTGACGATTTTTTTCTAATAACAAGGCATGACTTATTTATTGGCTGATATTTGATGTCATTAAATAAATTATTTTATATTCTATGTTTACTTAAAAAAAAAATTTATTTTGTACAATTATTGATTGTACTATTTTTTTATCTTAAAATATTCATTTATAAAATTTAAAAAACCTAATTCAAATTATTCCACAATATTTATTAGCACAAATGCAAGTTGTACCAGTGGCTATTAAATGTGTACGCAGTTATGTGTTCAGCATGCAAAACAATGCAGGTGAATCTTGACACCTTTTGTAGGCTGATTGTGTAAAAATATAAGATTTTGTAGGCAGATTATTGTAAATATAAATATAATGTTGGTGTATTACAGCTACTGGTAGACAAAATATTTGTGTAAAATAAAAATGTATAAAAATCTATAGAATAAGTGCTACATAATTGTAGAAATCATTACATTACAAAACTAGTATCTTGTCTAAACTTATTTAATCAATAATAAGATATTAATATTATTGTTGAAATGTTTAATAGGTGATGGTGCTACTATGATGGAAGTGGATCATGAAACAAAAAAAGTTTATGTGGAACATATGAAACTTATTGGTGATGATAATGTACAGCTTATGGAACCATCAGAAGAGGGTGTATTAGCACGATTAACGAGTCCTATTGTAACTACCTATATTGATACTGATAAAATAAGTTTTGAAAGGTATATTTGATTATTTGATAAATGATGTTACTTTGATTTTGATGAAAATATATTTTTATGCCAACATTTAATCTTTACTTTTAGAAATAAGGCTGGACTGTGGGGTTGGCGATCAGATAAAAGTGAAGTGGTGAATGGACACGAGTGCAAAGTGTTCAGTGCAAGTAATGTAGAACTAATAACAAAAACACGGTTAGAACACTTATCAGAAACTGATAAAATGAGGGCTAAATCTCCTCGTACTCCATTACAATCTTTCCTTGGTATTGCCGAACAGACCACACAAGAAGGCGCAGCTGTCACAAGTGTAATTATTTTTTCTAAAAGAGCTAATTCATTTCACATTTTTAAATTTAAATAATTGTAATATTTATTTTTAATCTATAAATTAAACATACGACTTATTATTTATGTTGCATTATAGAGCAGTAACTAATTTTATTTTAAAAATTTTACAGGAAGAATTTGTAAATGTTGGCAATCCTTGTAATATAACACCTGAAGAGTACTTTGATTCAAATGTTGATTTAAATAGTAGAGATATTGGAAGACCAAAAGAGTTAAATACAAAAATTCAAAAATTTAAGGTAAAAATTTTTAAATTCTATGTTAATTTATATCATTTATAAATATTACGTTTGCTTTTAAAAAACGTTTTTTAATTATTAGGCAACTTTATGGCTTAGTGAAGAATATCCTCTTAGTCTTCAAGAACAAATAATGCCGATTGTAGATCTAATGGCTATAACAAGTTCACATTTTGCCAAATTGAAAGACTTTATTCAAATGCAATTACCCTCAGGCTTTCCTGTCAAAATTGGTAAGCTTCTATTTTCAAAATAGTTTTATTTGAATATTTTTTAATTTTCATTTAATTATTTACGTTGTATTTCAACAGAAATTCCATTATTTCATATACTAAATGCAAGAATAACATTTGGGAATATCTTTGGACTAGACCAAGAAGTGCCGCATGTTGGTCGTTTAGAAGAAGGCAACCGACTAACTTGTCTCTTAGATGATGTATGCTTTGAGGCTCCATTAGGATACACAAAATTAGGTCAATAAATATTTTTTTTTAAATTTTATTCTAAAATTTTAACAAAATATTTATGCTTTACTTTTATTTTTTATAATTTTAGGTGCTGAAGTGCGAACACAATTTAGTATTGAGGAAGAAGATGATTTATTACAATTTGCGATACAACAAAGCCTTCTTGATGCTGGTAGTGAACGAGATAAGGTAATAAAATGAGAAATTATAAAATAGAATAAAAATTACTTCAATGAATTATTAATTTAAATTTTCTAATTTTTAATTAGGTTGATATATGGGAAGCTCTGAAAGCACAGAAACCATCGCGTCCAAGTACGCCTAATATGACTGCAGAGGAGGAAAATCAACTGCAAAGGTATAAAAAAATCTTTCTATTTAAAGATTTAATTAATTTTCCTATAATTTTTCATTTACTCATTTTGCATGTTTTCTATCCTGTCAAATAAAAACACTTAGACAGGTAGGTTTCTATCAAAGTGTTTTTATTTCATTCAGTAAAATATGAACTTAAAGTGCTGAAGAATATAAGTTTTTTTATTTTAAAAAATCTAACAAGTAGTGAGAAGTATGATTGTGATAGAATCTATAGGCATTAGATAACAAAGTCTTAGTTATATAAACAATTTCAAAATGTAATGCTTATAAAATTTGAATAAGCCAATTTAATATATTAATATGTACTATTATAAATTGTACATTTGATTTGATTATTCTTCGTTAGTAATTTCCTATATATTTAGAGAATATAATAAAATTTATCAAATTTTTCTATTTTTATCTAATGCATTTTTTTTTATTAAACAGAGCAATTCAAGAAAGTCTGGAACTTTATCAAGAAACAGTTGGTGGGTGCAGTAGAGATGGTCTTCAAGCCGTCGCGGGTAGTAATGAAGGAGATGATGACGCACTAGAAAGTACTGCCGAACAGTTAAGATTAGCACTGAGATTATCAGAGCAGCAACAAATTGAAGAGGAACAACGTCGACTCCTTGAGGAAGAAACGTTTAGACAAGTCCTAGAGCTTTCGCTTACAGACAAGTGAAGTTTTTAATTTTTTTAATACAGAGACAAAAACAAAATAAAAGTAAAATGTGCAGCATTCCTGATAAAAAAATCTTCCAGCTGCGCTCTACAGGCGAGGAGAAAAATTAAATTTTTCATGATTTGTAGAGAAAAATAATCAATTAAGTCAGGCATAATATGCAATTGATACTTGTAATAAACTATGCAAGTATATTGTGTGGTTAGAATAAATGGGAATGAGCAAGTTAGAGAATACAAATGAATGATTTAAATTATGTTATTTATTTCTTAGCTACCTTTTATATGAAAATAGAATTGATTTTAAAATTATGATAGGCAATGAACTATTATAAAATTTACAATGTCTTATATCTTTACTGATACAAAAATTCTTTGTTATAATGCCAATCGCATAAGATATATGAACGGATTCTATTCGTTGAAAGTATAATATAAGTTATCAAATCTGTCAATATTATGAAATAAAACGCTTATAATTCTCAAATTTTATACCATGCTTATTATTTAAAAGATTAAAGTTTAACATTTACTTTTTCTGTTGATAAAATACAAATAATCAATGATAATAATCATTTTGTTATGAATTATAATTTTGTACATCCCATAATTAATTCCTAAATTAAAAATACAAAGTTGATGTTGTCAATAAATTCGTTAGTCAAATTCAGATTGAGCCCTGGAAAAATATATAAAAATTACTAATTGAGTTAATAATAAAATAAATTTTTAATGCATGTACCTACCTTTTAAATATTGTACTTAACATTGTAGCACTTTCTGCAAAACGTTTTTCATTTTTATGAGCTTGTTGATGCCATTTTTTACGAACAGTAGTCCAATGCGTTCTGTGATCCTTAAGCAATATTTCTTTTGACTTTAATGTTTGTCCTTCCTAATTTTACAAGTTAAAAAAGATCATTTTAAAAACGGCTTATATATTACAATTGTCTATTAATAATTATATTTACATAATCTAAATTAAGTTCCTCTTTTTCAACTGGAGTAGGTGATGGAATTCGATTTCTTGGAAAAGCTTCTTCTGCAGATAAAGGTGCTGGTAAAGAATGTACATCTCTAATATCTCCATTATCATCAAACATGTTATGAGTACCTATTTGTTCAGATTCTTCAACTTCTGGGCTTGGACTCCTTACTCTATAATGTTAATAAACCAAAGTAAATTAAATTCATTTTTAAACAAATTATATTTTTTATTTAAAGTATAGTATTAAATCATACTTAGGTACAAGATTGGGGTTTCTAGGTTGATTAGCAATCCAAGCTCGACAGATAGGATAAAGAGGAGTATCTTCCTGAAACTGTGCAAGATCAACACTTCTGTCAAACAATTTCATAACATATGTATGATGAAACCCAGAGTCTAAGTGCATTGGTCTTCTCCTCTTGATCTTACGTGTTTGATTTTGCATTTTTGGTCGATAGACAGGTTCACTAAAACCAAAATTTAATAGTAAATTTAAATGATTGCAATAATATGCATAAAAAATTTAGTGCATCTCTGACTAAAATACAAATACAACTATAATGTACTTACGATTTTTTCTGATTCACTTTTAAATCATTTACAGGATTTTCATCTCCAGATTCAGGAGATGATCCTTCATCGCTGTGATGTAGTAACTCTCGTAATGCTCCTTTAAATCTATTTCTAGCCATGAGAACATTGCTATCTACTCGCGAAAAAAAGAAGAACGTTATTGATAGTGTTTTATTAAAAGAAAGCGTTACATTTTTTAAACTGACAGTAGCGCTTGTCTTTTTTATTATTATTGACTAAGGTACGTTACCAATTTCATCTTTGACTTCTACTTTCACAAAGTCTGGCTCAGGTGCTGCAGCTGTTCTTTTTTTACCCATTTTTTAAAAACTTTAAAAAAATACTTAATTAACGATAAAAATATACACGAACATTGATTGTAGGTTAATAGTGTACAAACAATACAACAGACGAACAGACGCCAAAAGTATAATTGTTAAAAAAAATAAAAACAGAAAAGCGCCATCTATAGTGACATGCGCCATCTTATGACTAGAATCTTAATTAAATAAAATTAGCTTTTTCTTTTGAATTATTCAGAAAAAGAAGTTGCAGACTTCAAATTTGTAAATAAAAAATAATGAAGAATATACCTAACTAATTTTTGTATCAATAAGTTCTTACGCTGTTTATTCGTATTAAAATTTTATAAATGGTGGGAAACAGATTGTATAAACATTATTTTTTACGAATTTAAGTATATGAGATTAAATAGTATTAGGGACTGACAACATAGCAAAGGGGAAAAGAAGAAAATAAAAATCCAAATATAAATAACAAATAAAAAATTATTTCATGCAGCAATAAAAATGACCGACCTTTGATGAATCCAGCGTAAAGTACGATATGGCAGCTTGGCTTTCCTCCATCTCGGCAATAATACTAATTTTCATTTTGATAGATACTTATGATGCTTATATCTAAACTCTAAACACTTACACTAATTAAATCAACTATGTAGACACAAACAATAACAACAACATCCACGTTCGCGATGTAGTCGCTTCACGGAAAAATCAACAATAGAGAGAATTAAATGAGTTTTTACTACGAACGGCGTTACACAGCAGGCGGAGCAGGCCTTAAATACTAACAAAAAAAATTAGGCAATCTTCGTTGTATTTGCTTACTAACCGCACTATTATTTTTTATTTCCCAAATCGCGAATACGCAAATCTCGGCCGAATTGCAAAATTTTGATTTTTTATAATGAAAGTCCCGACAGAGACTGGACTGACTCTCGCACAAGCCGCCCCCGCGTAGGTAATTCGATTCTTCAACGTGTATTCTCGATTTTTTAAATTTGGATGTCGAACATTAATAGTCACTTATACACATCAACCGTTTTGTACTAAATCGCATCAGCACCGTAACAATAAGTAAGCGAGCGACTTCGAAGACAGGTGTGTGCAGGTATGTGCAGGTATTGACAGTTAAACACTGTTCCAGTTCCATTACACTCTGCCATTCTCACCGCGCCAATCAAATTCATTTGGAAGGTAACATTTTAACGTATTTAAAACAATTTAAATCCAATATTTTTCTCGAGGAATTAATTGAAAGAAAAAAGCCATTGTTGTATAACTGAAATACAGTAACTAAAAAACAATTTAAGCGTGCGTGAAAAACATTAATAATTTAATATTTTTTAATCTGTAATGTTGGTATCGTAAAAAAATGTACTTATTTGTTTTGGCTCAACAAAAGCTTTTGTGATTCAATGTCGCGGCAGATACGTGTTTCCAACTAAGTGACATTGTAGGATGTATCCACTTTTTCTTAAAAAAAAAAAATAGAAGTGAACATTCTACAGTTTGTTAAAAAAAAACACAACATAACTGAGTGAACAGTCTACTTGCTCTTTATCTACAGTTGCTGCTCGTGACTCGCGTCGTCTTTCTCATCATCAACACTCGCAGTGCACCGTGCATCAGACGACGTTGTTTATAACAAGTCAAAAACAGGTAAAGAAAAAACAACACAACATCATGGAAGAGACGTCGATATCATCGCCAAGTTTGAAAATTTTATTGGAAAAAATGAAGACTCAGCCGGATTTTGAGTCTCAAATCTTACTGTCGTTACGCGAACTCGATGAAATGCTTCCTCCGCTAGTCTCCTCAAAACGCAAGCAGCCCAAGGAATCGTTGGAGCTTCGTCGTCAGGCGGATCAGCTGGTGGTGAAGCAACGTCAACGTAATCGTATTCTGTTGGAGGCGCGAGAGATTTACTCCAAGAGTATAGCACACGCGGAATCGAATTCGATCGAGCTTGCTCAGGCTTATGCCAATCGCTCGTCAAGCCTATTTTATCTGCACAAAATCGAGGAGTGCATCCGAGACATCGACCGGGCGCTGAAACTGCCTTATCCCGATCACCTCAGACCGAATCTCCTGCGTAGGAAGGCCAAATGTCTTAATCTACTTGGTAATAAGGAGGCTGATCAAGTCTGTGAAGAGGCACGATGCTTGCTCGAGGATATGAGCTTGGACGACGTTAAAAAGGAAAAGCTCGAGAATGCTATTGATAAAGCAGCTAAGGTCGCCGAGCAATCGCAATACAAGTATCTAAAGCACGAGCTACCGAGTTTTGTGCCACACGATAGTATTCCCTCCGCGTCTGAGGCTATTGATTTGGTTTACAATGAAAATGTGGGTAGACACTTTGTTGCCAAACGTGATATTGCACCTGGAGAAGTTCTTATCGCTGAAAAACCTTATGTAATTAACTTGAAACCAGAGAATGAATATACTCACTGTTCTCATTGCTTTCTCAGGACCTGGGATAGTATACCTTGTGAACATTGCACTCATGCTATGTATTGTTCTCAAAAGTGCAAAGATGAAGCTTGGAAAAGTTATCATGATGTTGAATGCTTTTTAAAGGAATATTTTATTGGAGTTAATTTGAGTGAAAATGGACCTCTTTGTTTAAGACTTACTATGTTAGCTGTGAGAGAGTTTGGAAGTATTGATAAACTTAAAAAAGAAGTGGATGAGATTGATAATTGTAAAGGTATTTATAAAATTTTTATTTCGAATAATATTTAAGATAATTTCTTATTCAAAATCATTCAACTTTAAAATATTTTATAGTTTTGTAAATTTAAATGTTAAACGTTTCAGATTATCTAATGAAAAGCTACTCAGAGGATGGAATTTTTCACAGTGATCAGTATAGACCAATATATAATCTTTTAACACATGAGACTAAGAGAGATAACTATGAAATATTAGTTTTAACATTTCATACTGCTGTTGTGTTGTATTATATTAACATGTATACAGACTTTTTTGGGACTGATGATAAAAGTATTTCAGCTTTATGTACAAATAAAGATGTTCTTTTCTTTGGTAAATTGTTTCAACAAAATTATATGAGAAGTCATATAAATGGTCACGAGGTACAATTTTTATTATTATTTTTAATTTAATTATATTAATATTTTAGTAATAATTGTTTATTTATAGTTTGGTGAACTTGTATCTACTCAGTTTGTTAATATCGGAGCCATAATAGGATGTGCTACTAGTCTTCTTAATCATAGCTGTAATCCAAATGCATTTAGGACCCCAGTTATTAAAAATAATACTGTTCACCTAGTAATTTATTCTTTGCGACTAATATCAAAAGGATCACCTGTAAGTTAATTGCATAAATTTTATACTATCAAAGCAAATTGTCATTTTTATCATTTTTAAGATACTGGATGATTATGGATGTCATTTTATGGTAACATCTAAGACTGGCAGAGAAGAATTTTTAAAACCATATTACTTTGAGTGCAAGTGTGATGCTTGTGAGAAAAACTGGCCTCTGCTTCAAGATTTACCATCAATTGTGGCAAGTATTATCAAATGCAAAATTATTAATTATTTGAATAAACCTCTAAAAATTATAAAAAAAAAAATTGAACTATAAAATAGAGTATTAATGAAATTTCTCATTTAGAATAATAATCTTTTATTTTTAGACACATATTGATGATAAAGAATTAAAAGTTACTATTGCAAGATCAATTATTAGAAGTCTGAAGTTTAAAAAACCAATTTGCTATGATGGCTTTGATGATGATGTTGAAAATATCACAGAGATAATTGATCAATTAAGCAACACTATCACCCTTACCACAGAGGCAGTAAAAAAACCAAGTAAAGAGTATTATGAATTATTAGAATTATTTAGATTAGCTTTCACAAAATTTTATGGAAACAAATTTGAGCTTTAAAAAAGCAATCATTTTTTTTAAAGTCAATTTTTAACTACAGTGCTATGAAAATTTTCATAAACAAAAAAATACAAATTGTTTTTATTATATATTGATAATATATTCAAAATATATTACTATTAGTGTACTCAAGAGAAGTTCAACTTACAATGACTTTTTTTAAATTATCAACATTACACAAAATTCAAGTATTACCACATTATATTTTAAATTATTTCAGCTTTAATATTATAAATATAAGTTGACATTAAAAAACTTATGATTTTCAATCACTTTAAAAAAATAAAAAATTAATTTAGCAATGTAATTTTTCTTAATGAAAATTCTTTTAATTTTTGTAAGACTTAAATATTTAAGTATTTAATTATTAATATGTTGAATAAATTGTTTTGAAATGTAAGAAAATAGTAAGTTATTATTAATTTTAGTACAAAATTGGCATAAATTCTATAATTAAATTAAGCAGTTTAAATCAATTATGAAATGGAGCACATCTGTGATTGTATAAACTATTAAGAATATTGATAAAGTAAGCACAAGTAGATAAAATAGACACAAATAATACTAAATGTTTCATTACATAAATTAAAACTTACACTCAAAGAGGAAACTTTTGTCTTGATAAATGATTGAACAATCATTTTAAAAATATTTTTATTCCAATTCATATGAACTTATCTTTAAAAAAAAAAGTTTGTTTAAATTAAACTTAAATATAAATAAATAAAGTTAAATGCGAATTTATAAAAATAAAAGAGTTGTTAAGTTTGCAAGTGTTTCTTATATAATTTAAAAAAATTTTGTTTGTTAAATTTATTCAACGCATTTTGTGTTTGTAAAATTGATCATTCAATAACAAACCAATTTTTCTTTTATATTTTATTTGTATCATGATTCTGAAAACTTAATATTATTAAAACATAATGTATAATCAAATGAAGACGTTTATCTTAGCTTTTTTTTGTAGTCGCTCAATCATAACATAATCTAAGCAAAAAATCTCGTTAGACAACTTTAATACACACGTCATTTCACGAAAAAAAATTATAATGAAATTCATTCGTCCAACGCATATTAATGAGTTTCTATATTTTACCAATTAAATAAAAAAAAAGGCTATCGATTGGCGTATTCATAGAGTAATATCTCAGTGATGTAAAAACACACGCATTTTCCATGTGATTTTTCGAGTTAAACAAGAAAGAGTAAAAAACAAAAAAAAAATGAAAAAGAAAAAAACGTGAAAAACAAGCGAATAAAATTAATGAGAAAGAAAATAAAAAAAAAAAAAAAAAAAAACAGTCTGCGACCTGCATCTGTGCGCGGCAGTCTGACGTGCGATAAGCGAATGGTATAGATAATAAAGCGAGCGAGTGTACAGTGTCTATATATCTTGACGGTACCCGCGTCGAGAGCGAGTCCGCACATTCAAGGCAGCTCTTGCCGCAGTTGGATCTCAGCAGGATGCCGAGATACACGTTCGTCGTCCTACTATTAAGTTAGAATTGTGCTGCTTATTCTTTTCCATTCTCTCGATTTGATTGCCGCGGGCAATTTTAAACCAGCAATCAATCTAACGTTTGATTTTATAAGATATAATATAGCCGTATTGGAAGTCAAGGTCTGATGTGTAAAGGTTGCTTCTATAACGTTTTCATGAACTGGTTGTTGTGAGATCATTATATAGGTGAGTGTTTAAACGGATGACACTATACTTACTTTTACTAATACCGCTTTGCTTTCACCTTACGTTTTATCTTTTCTTTTTGCTTTGGGATTAGAGTTTTTGTAAAGATACATCTTAAATTTTGGTGCTTTTTGAATTATTGTTTGTGTATACAAGATTTAATAACACATTTAAGAGACCAATAAAATTACAATATTTATTTACTACTGATTAGTGATATACAAATTTATAATTAATAATTGTTTTGGTTTTAACATTGCTTTTTATTTGTGTTTATAGTATCTATATTTTATCGATATCCTATTTATAGTTCTTGTTTTTATATCTTATAAACGTACTTGTCAATTTTTTGCTACTTATCATCGCGTGTCCGGTCAAATCGACTTGTTTGTGTGCATGAAAGACACATTTACATATCAATTATGCTTTTTTACAATTTCGTAATGTAAGACAAAAAATTATTTATTTTTTTACACTTTAGTTTAAGATGCACAAATTTTTTATTTAATGTATAAAATTATAAATATTAAAATTTATCGATAAATCCAACGTGCAAATAAGGAAAAGAAATTCATTTTTATTCAGTAAAAATAAATTAATTTTTTTCTTAAAAAGATTTGTCCGTCTTATACTGACATCAAAAAATGTATCTATATTTACAACGTTTAGTAAACATGCAGATAAGAAAATAATTATGTTCATATATGTTTATAAAATAATAAGCAGGCAAGCTTTACAATGTCAATACAAATTTAAGATTAATTGATTTATAAATAATAAATTGTAAAGAACAAGATTAGTTAAAAACAAAATGAATAAAAGAAATTTAATATGTATCTTTATATTAATAATAAATATCATTTAGAGTTTCTTTCATCATTTAAATTTTCTTTAACACATCCTTTAGTTCTATAAATATCTACATTTAAATTTATTATTATTTTTCAAGGAAAACCAAAGATGGGTAAATTAAAAAGTACAGTACCAGGACTTTCTTATCCTTCCTGTCGCAATGAAATTTGGAAAACCGCTTATGGTTTCCTCGAGGGCAGACGAAAGGACGATGGCGCAGAAGGTTTGTGGCGGATCCAGGATGATCTTTACGATTTAGAGGATTTCATAAAAAATCATCCAGGTGGATCTGAATGGATATCGATGACGAGAGGTACCGATATCACCGAATCTTTTGTGGTAATTATGATAAATATATGATATTCCAATTGTTTATTTTTCTTTTCTTTTTCATATTCTCTTATTTGTTATTATTTTTAGACTCATCATTTATCGGATAAGGCTGAGCGACTTTTACCAAAATTCTTTGTGCGCAAAGCAACTGCTCCCAGAAGTATGGCTTACACGTTTGAACCTAATGGATTTTACAGAAAATTTAAGGATAGAGCTTGGGAAGCTCTTAAGAATGTAGATTATCATAATCCCACATTACAATCTAAGAGAATAGCCGACTTCATCGTCACAATGACTATTTTATTTGCAGTCGCAAGTGCCGCATATAAGTCGTGGATTTTTATTTTGGCTAGTGGTAATTTAAAGAAAATTTTATTTTACATGCTAATAATAATTTTTATTTAAACCATCGAGAATGCAATAAATTCAATAATTTTTATCAAATATCTCTAGAAAAAAAAACAAATAAAACAATTACTTTTAACTTCAATAAAAAAAAAACAAGACTTTGAAATTCCAAAGATACTTACAGTCCGTGTATCACAAGTTTAATTAGTATTTACGACAAGCGCGATTCTCGTATACGTATATCTCGCGTAGATTGTATAATCGTGACCAGCTTGACAAAACATTTTCAGCGCTGTTTCTCACCTGGACTGCGATAAGTGCCCACAACTTCTTTCACATGCGCGACAATTTTCGCATGTATTACTTCGATCTGAGCCTTATGTCGTCAAAGGAGTGGAGAGTATCTCATGTGATGAGTCATCATGCGTATCCTAATACCCTTTGGGACATGGAAATCTATGCTTTTGAACCTTTCTTAAGCTTTTTGCCTCGTAAGGACAAATCATTGATTTATGGATTGTGGACGATTGTCAGTAGTCCAGTTGTTATGGCTCTTGCTTATCCGTTTCAAGGACTTAAAAGGTAATTTGTTAGAAATCATATAATAGATGCAATAATTGTTTATGATTCAATTTTATTGCTCTTACAATATGAAATATTGAAAATATAAAATCACAGGTCTTTACAACAAGTGACAGTGACCCTTTTCAAGGTGAGCAAGTTGCAATTTTCTTTTATAAGAAGTTTCAAGGGCATCAAGCTTGTTGTAGTTATAAAATAGCAATTGCTGTGCTAATGGTTGGAAACTGGAAATGCAACGAGTTTGCCTTGGAAAGGGTTCATTCTATGTTATTACGTATTAGCCGTAATAATTTTAGAGCCTATTCTCTTACCCATAAAATGCACGTTTATTGTATAAATGTGAAAATGTAAAAATAATTTAAAGTATACAAAATAAATGAAAAATTAAATTGTTTTATAATTTACTTTTTTGTTGATATAGATACATTTCTATATATGTCCATTGGAAGGAACCGGAATTCCGTGATGCTGTACCCTTCTTCTTGCCGATTTTGATGAGCTTCTTCGCTTCCTCGCCTTTGGAGGCTGTGAAATTATGGCTGTATATAATAGTTATAAGTAGTTTTATCTTTCATTTTATCGGACTAACTGCGGCGCATCATCATCCGGACATTTTTCATGATGGAGACGTTTGCAGGTACGAATTTTAACATAATTATAAATATATATTTTTTTATGAAATCCTAATTTAATTTGTTATTAGTAATAATAACTCAATTATGCTATAATAGAATTACGTTAATTTCAATATATAATCTTTATATCTGTACATAAATGAGTAATTAAGCAAATACAATCACATAAGAAATTTACATGTGATATGTAAAACTTGTAGGGAAGACATTGACTGGGGTATAATGGAACTTGATGCAACGCGCAACCGTAAAGTTATCGATGATTCGCTTTTTCTTGTTCTGACGAACTTCGGCTCACACGTACTTCATCACTTACTGCCTACCGTTGATCACGCTCATCTTGAGCTCTGTGTACCAGCCTTTAACGAAACTTGCCGTGAATTTGGTGTCGACGCTGACAAGCTTAGTGAGTGGGAATTGATAAAAGGCCAATATAAGCAACTTGCACGTAATACACCCAAACTGAACTACAGGGGGGCTCCTAATTCTGGATCAAAATACTCAAGCTGATTAAGTGAGTGCGTGATCGTTTTGGACTGGTATTGTTTTTGTACATAAATTGTTGATACTCTTCGGTTAATGGAAAATAAAATAAGAAAATATTTTTTCTTTTTAAAAAATATTTAGTAAAAAATGATCCTTTTTTTGATAAATGAAATATTTTTTATATAAGTTTTTAGATTTATAAAAAAAGTAAATAAATTGATTAAAGGAAAGGCAATACGTAGGGATAAGAAAATTAAAGACGAATGATTTGTTTTTTTTGTTTAAGTTCTTAACTTTATTTATTGCTTATTTACTTTAATAAATACATATTTCGCTTTTCTTTATAAATTAAATTACTTTATAGGATAGGATAGCATTTGACGACGCAGTTCTTCGAGATAGGTAAAACAATGTGTTTCATGTGAGTGTAAATGTGTGCATATTTTTTGATCAACGACTAAATAGCGTTTCTTTTTTTATATTTTTTATTTTATATAAATTATCTCTTTGCTCGACAACAAAAAAAAAAGAACAATAATAATGAAATCTAAATTAACATGCTCGTTGAAAAATAATTCGCCTTGCTCGTCCACATGCACGTTTTTTTCACGTTTTTTTTTTTATGTTTCGTTTAACATATTTATATATTTCTTCATCTTTAACATGTTTCTCTTTCTCTCTCTCTCTCTCTCTCTCTCTTTCTTCCATTATTTATCTCTCTCTCTCTCTCTCTCTTTTATAATCTCCTCTCTTTCTCTCTCTTTCTTGGATCTGTGGTTCGACCACCAGCGTGCCGACCTTCGTCCTTCGCTTATAACATTTTTATTCATTTATTTTTTTTTTTTTTCATTTTATTTTTTTATAAAGACTCCCCTACTTGTATTTTGTTAAAAAATAAATTAAATTAAAGAAAAATGAAAGGGGGAGGCTCCCAGTGCTGAAATGTCGATGTGTCTCGCGATTTATAATGACTTTAAACATAATATATAGCTTGAGAGATGATGACTGCGTGTGCTTGCTTGCTTCGTATATATATAATAATAATAATAATAATAATAATAATTATAATAATAATAATAATAATCATTATCTTAGATTGTTTTTTTTTTTGTGTGTTTTCTTGAAACGTATTTTTATATATATATAATATCGGTATGCGTTTTTTTTTTGTTTGTTTGTCATATATAAATAAAAATATCTATATATAATGGGCCGCTCTCGATGATGGTGATGTCCGGGCAAGTATTGTATGATGTAGATGATGCTCTTGCGCTGGCGCTTATACAAATCTTCTCTTTATGTCTGACGCTTGCGCTTGTAATACGAGTTAGTTGATGGTGATGAGGCGCTTCCTCGTTACAGGTCACCGTCGGGCATAAGATCGAAGCGTGGCGGGAATGCGGAACCATCGAGCAGGGGTTTGTTGAACGCTGGTCTGTGTGGCTGTAAATTGAGGGGAGAATTTATGATTATTTATTGTTAATTTTAATTTAGACAATCAATGGGGTATGGTGCACGTGAAAAATACTACTGAATGTTTATGTTTAATTTTTGGAGTTTGATTTTTTTAATTTTATATGGACACTCAAAAAATTTTATGCCTGAAAAATTAATGTATCTAATTTATAAACTACGGTAATTTGAATGAGTCAAATGTTTAGTGCGATAAAAAACTAAGAACAGCGTGTCATTAATAAGCAATTACTCTACAACTAAAATAAGACTACAATAATCATCACTTAAATGTAAAGTACAGTTTTAAAATATTTTAAAAATAATTCAGTAGTTTTTTCTGTGCTAATTTTTTTTTTCTTAGTAGGGGTAGATGTTATATTTTTCTGTAATTTATTTTTGAAGTATAGAAACATATTTAAACAATTTCAAAATATGGAAATTTATTTTTAAAGTTACATGTAACACGTATAACTGAAATACTTTTTCAGCTTTAAATGGGAAAGATGAAACATTGTAATTAAAACAATGGACTTTAAATTGACATATTAAGACATTTTTATAATATAAAAAGTAATAGGGTAACATTGAGGATACATATAAACATTTTGATAAACATTCAACATAATCGTAAATGGGCAAATTAATTATTTTTTTTGTTTATAAATATGTAAATTAAAAAAAAAAACGTAGTATTGGAGATATGCAGATATAATGGATTGGCAAAAATAAATATCACATCTGCCGAGAATAAAGACGTAAATATATTCTCATAAAAAATTAATAGCGAAAACAAAGTATTAAAAAACATAATATCAAGTCTACGCCATTATAGAATGGAATATTTATGAAATGAATAAAGTAAGGGTCTGTCGAGATGAATATTTTAAAAATATTAATGTAATCATGTGGAATTAAAAAATCAGAAATAAATATGATAATATATGGCTGAGATATTATAAAATGATCGAAGAGATGGAAACATTCATCGTTATAACATACGATTTTAAAATTTATGTAAATTTTGATAATTGGAATGATTGTATCTCTTACTTGTCAAAAGTTGAGATCAAATGAAAAAATATCATCAAACAAAAATTCAGGTTGATTATCATTGATATTTATTTTGCGAATTTTTAATAAATTATCATACTATATCAACTAAGAAAAAAAAAATTCGCAAAACAAAATATTAAGAAAAAAAATAATAACAGAATGAATATAAACAAGAAACAACAAAGTTAAATAACAATAACGGATTTGACACGTGCGCAGAATACACGGTTCTCTTTTTGTTTAAAATTCAAATCATCACACTCAGTGACACATAAACGAAACGTCCCTCATGGCCTCATTCATTTTTATTGGGTCCTTTTTCTCAACAAAATTTTCTTTTCTTTTTTACACATTATACGTGCTTTAATTTTGATTTTTTTTGGTGGGGGACTGACTTACATGTACCGGTGCGGTTTATTCCACCGCCTTGCGCTGGGGCTGGCCCTTCTGTCCGGCGGGCTATATCAACGAATAATGATAACGAATAATAAAATATTTGTTTCCCTCGTGTAATTATTACAATCCCTAATTTTATACAGTGTTTATTTATTTTCTCAATTAAGAGAACAAGAAGAAGATATATTGTAAATTATTATGAAATTGATTGGTATTAGAGACTTACCGCTGGGCTGATACCACGTGCGGCGCTACCACCACGTCCCTTGGTGCGGAACTTGGCAATCGCCTGCTCAGCGAGATCCGCCCTCTCTTCAGCTTCCTCGAGCTCTTGTTGGGCCTTGCGGAATTTGGCAAGATTGAGCGCCGCAATTTCTTCCGCCTCTTCGATTTGTCTCTTGTACGTCTTGATCTTCTGTTGCAATTTGTCCACCAAGTCCTGTACACGTTCGTTGTTCTTGCGGTCCTCGTCGGCCTAAATACATAAAAAATTTTAACAATCACAAAAATTAACTAAAAAAAAAATAATAAATTTAAAAAACAGAGAGAGATTTAATATTTTACTGACCTGGAACGCGAGCTCCTTGATACGACGCTCGGCCTTGCGTAGATTTTTCTGAGCATCGGCGTGTCTCCTCTGTTCTCCATCGAGCTCGTTCTCGAGTTCGCGCACGCGCTGTTCGAGCTTCTGGATGGCTTTCTTGCCTCCCTTGAGTGCATTCGCTTCGGCTTCGTCCAAACGCACCTGCAATTCCTTGATCTGAGTCTCGAGCGCCTTGCGTAATTTCTCCTGAGTCTGAGCGTGATCTTGTTCCGCTCTGAGCTCGTCCGCGAGCCGCGCCGCGTCGACCATTGCTTTCTTTGCCTTCTCTTCGGAGTTCTTTGCCTCGTTGAGTAATTCGTCGAGGTCGGACTGTTGTGATAAATATAATACAATCAATATTGTATTAATTACCATTAATTATTGAAAGAGAAAAAAAAGAAAAAAGGTGACACTCACGTGAAGGGTCTGGAGCTCGGCCTCGAGCTTCCTCTTGGCAGCCGAGATGCTGGCATTCTGTGCGCTGAGCTCGTTGAGCTGTTCGTGAGCATCGGCCAACTCCTGCTCGGCCTGTCTGCGTCCACGATCCGCCTGTTCCAACAATTGACGGCTCTCCTCGAGCTCGTTCTGCAGAGCATTCGCGCGACGCTCGCTGATACCGAGCAATTCGCGTGCCTCGTCGCGGGCTCGCTGCTCCTCCTCCAGAGCAGTCTGGACATCCTTGAGCTGCTGCTGGTAGCGCTTGATGTTCTTCTGGGCCTCGGCGTTGGCCTTGTTGGCGTGGTCCAGAGCGATCTCCAGCTCGTTGATGTCCGCCTCGAGCTTCTTCTTCATGCGCAGAGCCTCGGCTTTGCCCTTGGCCTCGGCTTCCAGCGAAGCCTGCATCGAGTCGAGCGCGCGCTGGTGGTTCTTGCGAGTGTTCTCGAATTCCTCCTCCTTCTCCTGGATGCGCCTGTCGATCTCCTGCCTGACCTGGCTGAGCTCCAGCTGGCTGCGCAGCACCTTGTTCTCCTCCTGCTCCAGCGCAGCCTCGGCCTCCTCGAGGGCCGCCTGCAGCTCGTCCTTCTCCGCCTCTAGCCGCTTCCTGGCCTTCTCGATCTCGTGGATGTTGCGGCCTCCCTCGCCGATCTGGTCGAGCAGGTCCTTGACCTCGTCCGCGAGGTTCTTGTTCTCGCGTCGCACCGCCTCGAGCTGCTCCTGGCTCTCCTCGTACGCGCCCTTGAGTCTGAAGAGCTCCGTGCTGTAGTTGCGGCACTCCTTCTGGCTGGCGTCGAGCTCCGCCGCGAGATCGTCGACCTTGAGCTTCCATTCGCCGATGATCTTGTCGAAGGCCTTCTGCTTCTTCTCCGCGGCGTTGGCGATCGCGGTGGCACGGTCGACCTCCAGCTGCAAGTCCTCGACTTCCGTGGCGAGACGCTGTTTCGTCTTCTCCAGAGCGATGACCTTCTGGTTGAGGGACTCGATCGTCTCCTCGGCCTCGGCGAGTCGGGCCTGGAGCTTGCGCTTGGCCTCCTCCAACTCCTCCGCCCGAGCCACACCCTCCGACTCGTACTTGGTACGCCAGAGCTGAGCCTCGGCGTTGGCCTTGGACAGCTGGCGTTGCAGATCGGCCTTGCCCTCGGCTTCCTCCTCGACCTGCTCGCGGATGTTGTCGAGGTCGTGCTCAAGGTTGCGGAATTTGCCGAGGAGAGTGGCGCGTTCCCGGCCCTCCTCGTCCGCCAGCCTCTTGGTGTCTTCCAGCTGAGTCGTCAGGGAGATCTTGATCTTCGAGAGCTGATTGACCTGGGACTCGGCTTCCTCGAGTTGGCGAAGCAGGTCGCTGTTTTCGATCGACAGCTTCTTCTTCGCGGCGTCGAAGTCGTTGACCGTACGAGTCAGCTCCTCGATCTTACCCTGGGCCTCGTTCAGCTGGTGTTGCAGCTGCTTGGCAATCTTCTCCTGAGCAGCCTGTTTTTTTTTTTAAGAATAATCGTAATTAGACATGTTATCAAAGTTTTGAAATTATCAAATTTATTTACAAGTTGCTTACTCTTCAACTTGATATTTTAAATAAAAATATTGTTTATAAGAGTAAAACACATGTAAAGAAATTTTACAAAATAGCAAAAAAAGCAAGCGGCACAAGCAAAGGACACACGATTCTGGTATTTTTGGATCACATGATGAATAAAGGATAATGAAAAGCGATGCTGATGTATAAAATGTTGATCTTGATTTCTTCTTCGTTATTTATATATGGCTCCATAGTATTTATATCTGCATTATAAGCGTTAATTTGCGTATAGCTCCAGCAATTGAGAACTTTATTTTTAACGAATATTACCTTCTCGTTGCTGAGGTGGTCAACGCTGGCGCGAAGGTCGTTTAATTCGCTGAAGTATTGAACCTTCTCCTTCTCAATCCTATTGTTAAATGTAAAATAAGTGAGCAAACGATGATGTATGTTTATATCCATGTAATTTTCTGCTTTTGAATATTCTCCTAATTTGATTTCCTAAGTCATCCTTATTCCGAAGTGCATCTCGTTACATTTATTTATTTTTCTTCTTTCGAAATTATGTTTTAAAAGTGATTAAGGGGTATAGTATAATTAAGACAAAGATGTAGATAAGGGATATTAGATCATCCAAATAAAAAAAAGTTATTAATTTACAGGAGTAACATGATGAAAAATAATGAAAAATAAAAAATAAAAAAAATGTTTGTTTCTAAAAATAAGGGCCAATGGTAACAAAAGGTTGACATCCATGTACAAAGGGATTTTTTTGCTTTTTTAACAAAATGATTTCAAAGAACCATGCCAATAGGACATTAACGAATGTCTACCTTCTCCCTCGCGACAACATCAATAGCTGCTCGAGAATTGTTCAGCTCAACGTGGATGTCGTTACGGCCTTTTTCGGCCCTATCAAAAATATTTAAAACATTAAATTGCTCTCATTCGTCCCTTAATAAAAAAAAAATGTTTACTTCCTAAAACAACCTTACCCTCTTCCAAAAAAAAAAAAAAATCCTCAACAAGAATAACAACAAGAACTCACCTAGCCTTGATCTTATTAAGCTGATCAATTTGCTCTCCCATCTCGGCAACAGCATCATTATGCTTCTTACGTAAGATGGCAAGTGCAGATTCATGTTGGATATTAGCCTCCTCAAGATCTCTGCGGAGTTTGCTAAGCTCAGCCTCGCGTTTCTTGTTCAACTCAATCTGAGCCGAGGTGGCACCGCCAGCCTCTTCGAGACGCTCACCAAGCTCCTCAAGCTCGCGAGCAAGGTCGCTACGCTGTTTCTCGGCCTTAGCGCGTGCTTGTCTTTCGGCTTCGACCTATATATCATACAAATGATAAACAAAAATTGTTGTTTTATTCATTAAAGAAGATCATAATGCATTTAAAAAATTTAATATATGCTTACCTCCTCTTCGAGCTCTTCAATACGGGCCTGGAGTTCCTTGATCTGTTTCTGTTGTTTGCCAACCAGGGCCTGCTCGTCCTCGAGCTTGGCGGTCAAGGAAGCCAGTTCCTTGTCCTTGCGCTGGATGGTCTGCTCGAGTTCCTTCTTGTTCCTCTCAAGATCGGCAACTGCCTCCTGGGTGAGTTTCAAGTCACCCTCAACCTTCCTCTTGGTCTTCTCGACATCAGCACTAGAATTGATAAGCATAATAAATATTATTTTCATAGTCAATTAACACAGATTTTCAATTTAAAAGTTTTTTCAACTTACCGGGATTTCTTTTCGCGCTCAAGTGTGTCCTCCAATTCGTCGAGGGTCTGTTCGAGCTTTTGCTTGACCTTGTTGAGGTGGTTGACTTTGTCCTCAGCGGCCTGAAGTTCTTCAGCGGTCTTCTGGTTAATCTCACCCTGGTTCTTCTTTTCCTTGTTGAGCTTGTTGATCAGCTCATCTTGGTGGGCGATTTCGTCGTTGAGGTTGCGGATTTGGTGATCTTTGGTTGCCTTGTCTTGTTCGGATTTCTGAATGGTAAGTTCGAGATCTTCCAAGTCTTTTTTAAGACCAGCGATTTCTTGGTCGAGCTTCTTCTTGGTCTGGAATAGATTGTTTCTGGCTTCCTCTTCTTGCTGGAATCTGTCGGTGATGTCCTGTTTTTTTTTTTGTTCAAAGAAATTGATATTAGTGAAATTGAAGATTTTTTAGGGTCGAGGAAAAAATTAATCGACAAACTTTAATTGTATGTTAAAAACTCGTGACGGAGCGATTATCTGATTTGACAATACATTTTTTTTGCTCTTAAAAAATAATTAAAAATTGAAATTTTTACTCACTTACTATTTTGTTTAAAATTGACCATTCTAAGTTCCAAAATGCATAGATAAAATTTACCCTACATACCCATCATCTTCCAAATAAACTAACTTCTCTACTTTTACCACTACCTATAGACATATTATAAATTATTTACACTTACATTTTCAATCCTCTTGCAATAGTTTGCTTAACTTGCATAAATATGTATATAAACATACTAAACACATATATTAATTACAATCGGAAGTCAAAGTCTCTCCCCCACCCACTCTTCTCTTTCTAACAGCTATCCAACGCAAGTGTCTTTTTATAAACTAGCGCTCGCGCAACTTTCTTATATACCATCAACCTCACGCGATATTGAAGCTCCAGTTTCCCCGATTTTACACCGAGCTACGTTTTTGGCTCGAGCAACACGTATACACATGCATATATACTAAACATCTACGCGCATCATTAACGGCATAATTAATCGGCACTTGCTAGTATACAGTATCATAACGATATCTCGATTTGGAGCGTATATGACGACAAAGTGTAGCTACTACTTGCATATTTATACGAAATATTTGTGTTTTATTATGAGCTTAATTCGCCATTAGCTGTTTAATGAACGATGATCATAGAAAATTGGATTACTAGGTTTTATTTTTGAGGTCAGGTATAATTTTGAATTATGTGACCTTATGACTATTAAAATCAATTGCTTATGAGCGCTTTCAATAATAAATCATAGATAATCGTTAAGAAAGCTTTTCGCTTATTATGTCGCTACCATTAATATGAGTACTTAAATGAACCAAGTTTGTAGTACTTGAATTTCAGGGTTTATAAATCAGCATTGCGCACTTGAATACGTATAACTAATGGAAGAGCTTGCGAGTGTGGAACGTAATGCTATATATTTTATTACATATTTTGGTGTTTCTATAATTAGTACATTATATCTGTTTGCTATGAGAAAATAAAAGAAAAATTACTTGTACGATTACTGTGCCAAATCGTACTTGTACTTAAAGTTCATATATATTATAGAACTGGAGTCTCTATATAAGCTATGTATCATTCGTCATGCCCAAAACTTAAGACCGAAAGTTGAGCCAAGTTATGTTCACCGTAGCTTAAAACTTCTGATATTCTACCAAATTCAAGTGTAGAATATGCATGTGTATATGTGTGTCAACATTAATTTATACATGGCTATTTGACGAATTCATATGCGTGTACAAAATATTTTGTATACCGTTTCCGTTTTGACAACTTCGTTCGCGTTGAATTAAGTTGAATTATATATGGTATGTGTATGCTTGCGTTATTTTTTTTTTTTTTAAAGGTTAAATTATTTGCACCTGTCGTGTAAATACTTGATCAAATTTAAAAATAAACAATCTAAGTTTAGATAATGTGAACAACGTGTATTTTGTGATCCTTGATAAAAAGCTCAATTGAAATTAAAATCGTTATTATGCTTATGTGAACTGATCTTTAGTCTATTTGCCTTTTATCTATTTCATTTCTGCATGTGCACTGCAGATAAATGACTTGGATGGTATACTGATACCATCTTCCGACATTTCCTATTATTTAATAATATACGATCTTCATATACAATCTCCACAGCTGTCTTTACTTTCGTAGAGCAATAATGAGGTGGTCGATGTGTAAGGTAAAAGTTATAGCTTGGCAATATAGAATATATTCTACCATGCGTAACGACCAAATTTAATAATCTGGAATATAATATATATCTGATGGCTTATATATCGCAACCTGATAAATTTAGAAATTTTGCTGGCCTACACTCGACCCACCATCAAGTTTTGTGCTTGCAAGTTAGCGCCGTAATTAGCAAGTTTTCGTTAAATTAACTTAAATTGCTTTAGATTATTTGATCGAACTTTTCAATTTTTTTTTAATTTGACATATTTTTCTATATTTTAGAAAAAAGAAATAGAATAAATAAATAAAAAAAAATATGAAATAAAGTTATTAATTAAAAAATCCACTTAAATTAAAGTGTTAAATCAAATTTGAATAAGTGTTTACAAGTATCACCAAGACATATAGCGATCAAACATTATTCAACATAACGCTACGTCAATGCTTAAATAACGTCACGGTCGAGCAGTTTTGATTTATATTAACTCCATGAAAATATGAATGAGTAAGCAAGAGAGAGAAAGAGATAGGGTTGCATATTAACCAAGCCGTGACTTTATGCTCCTTCATCAGTGTGAATTGGAACGTGTAAAGCTTGAGAGATATCGCTTTACTGAAGGGAAGGAAGGGGGGAGGAGAGGAACTACGCAACCGCTACGAAAAATCGAGTTGCATAAACATACGTATATAAGAGAAGAAGTCTCGTAGCAGCTGTTTCTTTAAAAAGCTCGCGCAAGCTCTCTCTCCCTCTCTCCTCCTTCTCCTTCGAATAAAATGCGCTCGAGCGACGAGAGAAAAATTCCGCGGCGTGCATCGGCTCGAACGAGGACTGATTAATGTACACACACACACGCGTATACACCATCATGGTATCTGAGTGTCGCAAGAAAATACACGATCGTGCGTGGGTTTGTCAGCTTCTCTCTTTTTTTTATACGCAAGCTCGCTCCTTTTATGAAAGCCTCGAAATTAGAAGCTCTCCTCAGCTTCCAGAGAGATCATCGCGATGAGTGTATGCATGTATGTGTGTGTTATAAAAGCCCCCCCCCCCTTGGAAACAACTTTTTCTCGCGTTTCCGCGGTTTACCAGTGAAGCTAGTATGTATAGCCGCGAAAGCTAATTTTAAAAGCTTTACATGTATTGTATATATGTGTGTGTGTTGCGTGTAAGTTTATGCTGACTAACACTCAAAGGCATGCGTTGCTTATATCCATCAACTATACACTTTTTTACACTCTTTTGAGTTTGAAAATATATATTTCTTTTCTTAATTTTATATTTTTCGCGAGACGAAAGAATTTTTGCCACTGTAAAAATTTTCGCAACAAAAAAAAATCCTTTTATCTTTACTTTGCTTCTTATATTTTTCGCTTCGTATTTTTATGATTTTTTTTTTTTGTTCTCTGTCAACTCGGGTGGGCTGAAGTTGAGAGAAAGAGGTAGAATTTTTTTTTAGACACTATGAAAGAGAAGGCAATTTTTAGAAACTAAAATTTCGTTGACGCGATGCGGAAATAGAAATTGGTTGTGAAAAAAAAAGAAAAGAAAAGAAAGAAGAAAGAGAAAAATATTACACGAATTTTGTGAAACGGAATGCGAAGCGACGAGTTTCTCTTTTACTTTCTGCGGGGGCTTAGACTTGTTTACGACGTCTGAACGGAGCACGACTCTTACTACTGCTGGAGATCGTGTCTGAGTCAACCCACCTAATTCTACTTGAGAACTGTGTTTTTCAACGAGATATATACTTTGTCTTCGCGATATATTTTCGTTTCGGGTTATTTATATTTATATCGAGTAATGAATTAGATATTACGAAATACATAAATATTTGATATCATTAATTATTAATTTTATTTTTAAAATTTTCTTAAATTTATCAGAATTGAATATTTTGTATTTTTTTTAAATTGAAAACGTTTACAAAGTAAAATATCAGCTCGTACTTTCTCTACTTAACTTCGTGATCACTTCTACTTAGCTAAACTTTTTAGTTTGACGTAACATCGAAGCCTCCAATTTCGAACAGATGGTTTCAATTTCGCGAATGTAAAAATAAACAAACTCGAAGGAAACGTTAAGAAGTCGCAAAATTTTATTTTGAGAAAACTTTTCGGTTTATGTACGTTTTGCCTGGAATTCTCCACACCAAAATCATCGAAAAATCTCAACAATATAACGCTAATTATTCGTCTCAATTATTTTTCTTAATAAGTCTCGTAAACAATCTCATATTCATTGTTAATACAATATTGTGTTTAGGTATGCGAAAATACGCAAGAATAATCGATGAGTGTCAGATGAGGCTATATGGTTGTGTAAAAATTTTAGAAATAAAATTGCGATATTGCTCATATACGCATCGGTAATTGCGTGAATTGTGCAATCGATTGCTTAAAATCAATGAGCTTTATTATCGATCTTTTGCCAATTGATAAAAAAAATTCCTTGAACACTTTTTGAACATGGCCCAAGCCCTTAACCCAAATTTTTTAATTGTTTTGATAAATGATCAATACTTTTATTATTTCTACATCGACTATTCTTTTGCGTCAGCATAAAAATTCAACTGAACCTATATATAAAATATAAAAGAAAAATTTTTTTTCAGCCTACTCAGTCACATTTTAAAAACAGAAAATCAAGAATTAATCATCCAATGTGTATAAATACATAACCGCTATCTATTATTAAAATTTTTTTCAAGAACAGACTCTCACGGAACTGTATTTTTCGGAATTTCAAATTCATTTTGAATACTTCATAATTGAGTCTTAGAATTAATATTAATTTTCAGCTAATTATACCTTTTCCAAAATATCATTTTGCTAATTGAATTTAAAACTCTCAGTTCTAAAGGCTTAATTAAAAGCCTTTAAAGCTTGCTTGACTTGAAAATTTTCCGGGTCTGGATCGAGGTGAAAAGAGCTCTGACGAAACATCGGAATTTCATAATTAACTTTGCTCTATCTCTCTCAATCTTACAAACGCGAAACAACTGGAATCGCTCCGTCATCGAGTATTCTGGTCCATAAAGGAGGGGAGAAAACGATATATGCTACATGATATCCCTCGTTTAGTACCATGAATCAAAAGCTTAAAGTAGGTCGATTCCAAAAAAGAATAAAAAAAAATGCTCGAACAAACATCAATTTTTTACATATATATAAAAATATACTTACAGCAAGTTGAGATTCGAGATCGGCTTTTTGGGCACCGAGTTTCAGGGCCTTCTCCTGGTATTCCTGAAGTTGACCTTTCTCACCATCAAGATTTTTCAAGAGATCGGTTTTTTCAGCAAGTAATTTCGAGTTAAGCTCTTCAAGCTCGATACGCATTTTTTCTTCGCGTTCGAATGCCTCTTGGAACTTGCGTGCCTTTTCTTCTGCTGCCTGTAAATCCGCGTCAGCCATGGCTCAATAATAATTTTTTTCTTTTTTTTTGTGTAAAAAACAAAATTTGACAAAAAAGCTCCTCTCTGTATTTCTCGCTTCACTTGAGTATCTCTATTATTCCTTCAGTCTTAAACTCGATACTCTTCTTTATTTTTTTATAAATATTATCTCGAAAATATAAGAGACACAGCAAGTCAATTCGCGCACTTGTTTAATCAGCCACTGGGGGGTAGGTTTAAAAAAATTATATCCCGAAGACACGCGTTTCCACCGAAGCCGTACAAATTGTGAAGTATACACGCTAGGCCCAATATGGGCCGCGAAACCTTTATAAGGTATAAAGCGTGATACTATTATTCACGATGATGTGCTTCGAACACAGAGCCGCGAGATACTAATGACTATATTATCGTCGTCGTCGTCTTCTTCGAAATTGTCGTCGTCGTTGTAGTCGTCGATGCAACGTTGTTAGCAGAGCTTGCTAACAATCGAGAGCTTGCAAGCGCGCGCGCGGGCGGGGGTATAATATTCAGTGGGAGTGGTTAAGAAGCTGGAGCACCACTGGTCGCGTCTCTTTTCTCGGCTACTGGAATTCTTACCGGAGCCTCGGGAGAGTGAAAAAGTGAGGGGTAAGGGGAAATTGAAAGAGTAGGGAGAGAGAGATATGTATATTAAGGAAAGGAACAGGGAGGATTTTGATGTAACGAATGTCGTGTTCGGTCTACCGATGCTTGATACACGCACACATTTACATATGTAATAATATATAAAGAGATCGGTTAAGGCCGTTCGTTGTAGATACGAGGATAGGCGTTTAAATATATTATTTATGGGGGTAGGGGGTCGTTCGGTAAAGGTCGATGTGATATATGGTGTATATGAACATATACGTATATACTCGTGTCGGATATATTAAATATAATAATATATAATAAAAACGTGTGTTAAACTTCCACGCTCGCGCGCGTGTGTCGCTCGGTAGCGAGTCGAGAACTGTGCCTTGCTTTACGTGGCTCCGAACTTTTCTAGCTTCCCTTCTTTCCCCTCCCGTTACAAATTTTGCTGCTGCTGCTACTGATCCTCCTCATCATCATCATCATCATCATCATCATCACCACGGCTATACCCACCTCTCTTGCTCGACTTTTCTCCCCCTGATCTTTTACTCCACTTCCCCTACCCTATTCCCCCCCCCCTCGACAGTCATATCTTCTTTTAAAAATATTTATAACCGATCTCGACGCGCTGATCTCTCTCTCTCTCTCACTCGGTATATCGCGAGTAGATTCTCAAAGATGGCGATCAGGCTACACGAGCTGCTTGTTGGAAAGTAGACACCCCCTTCTCCCCCCTTTGAAAAGCTTAAAATAACCAGCGAATCGCGAGCTTACGTTACTAAGGGGGAAAGAATGTTCTCCAGAAACACTACCGCCAATGACGACGACGACGACAACGACAACGAAGTGGATGATATTATGACGATGATGATTTTACGCTTCCTTTTCTCCAGTGGCTCTTTTGGAAAGGAGAGATATCTTCTTCCTCATTTGCGTGTGGAAGACGTTTTTAGATGCTATGACAACTATACGGTGAAATTCAAGAACGACCGAATTTTTTTCTTTTCTTTTCTTTAGCGCCAACGCTGGAAATCTATCGCGTTAAACCGATATAGTATAAGGCATCGATATATGCTTGTTAATGGTTTAAAATTAGAATTTTGTGATGCTCGATAGTCTCGATGGCTGACAAACATTTTTTTTTATCTTAATTGCTTTGTAATATAAGAGCGGAACTTGCGCTTTGGACGAGTGGGCGTTTAAATCTTTTTTTAAACTTGTAAAAAAAAAAAATTTCGAGAGATGTTCCGTCCTTTCGGTAGTGCTTTCGTTATTTTTTTTCTTCTTTTTTTCGCGTGGGGGATATTTGTGTGTGTGTTTTTCGACAGATTTGTGCTGGTGCTGGAAATAATCATGTCCGGTAAATCATTTTTAAAAAAAACCGATTTTTGCAATTTCGTTATTATGAATTTTTTTGAAAACTTTGAGAAAATCGTTGTATAAATTTTTTATTTATTACATGTATTTATTTTCTAGAAATGTTTTTGCGTTGGATAAAGTTGTTGCGACGAACGATATTTTTGATCTATGATACGCTCGCGACTATTAAAAGTCGAATCTGATGACGCTTATAAAACCACATTAACGACACGTATTTTCGAGCAAAATGTTGCAGCGACATATACATGATACACATATATACGCGTGCGAGACAAATTAAGAGGAGCTTTTTTGAAGAGGGGTGTAGGCAAAATTAACGACTAGCAAAATTTTAAGCATCTCGACAATCTTAAAATATACAAAATTTTTAGCGAGAGTCCAAAATTTGCAGCCAAGCTCTGTTTATGTGTGGGGGGGGGGGGGGCACATCCAGGATTAAATTTTGTGAAAAACTGCTCAAACTACCCGAAAATCATTGGCCCGTATGTACACGTATATTAGTTAGATCATATTTATTATGCATAACTTCGCGTGTTTCTACACAATTTTATGCTAATTCACAGAAATTATATATCAAGACGCGTTTTATAAAAATAAATTTGTAGCTACGTTAAAAATAATACGAAACAATAATTTTTAAAATTTATATAAATGTTGAAGAAACGTAATGAGATTAATTAAATTATTACGCATATATATTAAATTAAATTAAATTAAATTAAAATATTATTTTATTAATTATATTAAAAACGTTAATGAATATTGAAATGCATGATTTGCTTTAAATTTAACAAAATATTTTTTTTATAAAAATCTAAAATATTTCGATAGATAAAAAAATATGAAAGTATGTTTAATAATATTTTAATTATATTTATTTTTATAAATTTGTACGTATATCGGTTGTTTTAAAAATAGTTTATATATAAGTAATGATATTATTAATATCAGAGTGAATCAATCTCTGTAAATAAAACATCACATTAAAAATAATTAAATATGCTTGCTACGCGTTTTAATATGTGAACAGCATTAAGAATTTTTATTTATATACGAAAAAAATAACATTTTTTTATTATGAATAACACTTTTTTGAACGCTTCTAATTAACGTATCCACATTTCAAAAATGTTTATCTTCTTTTTTTTTTGTCATCTCAAAAAAGATCAATATTTAGTATTTCGAATATAGTTTGAGCAATTTTTAAAAAAATTAAATTAATATTTCAAATAATCATAATATAAAAAAAAAAAATAAAAAAATTAATACTCACGATAAGCTCGTCTTCGATGCGGGTGGCATTGAGAAGAGGTCTGACCTTCTGCCAGAGTTTCCACCATGGCCAGGTGCGGAGCTTGAGGTATCTGCGCAAGTTTCTCTGAATAATTTGGAGAGCAAGACGCTGTTCTTGGCGAGCTTTGAAATCTTTACGCGCAAGGTAACCGCGCATGTAAGCTTGCATCCAGGATACGATTTTGCCAAGACGTTCATCACGGAATTCTTCCATCTGACCCAGGACTCCGGCACGGAAGAATACCTGTTGGTTTTAGGGATGATAGGATCGTGTTATTATTTAATGAATTTGCTTTTTAGTGACGAGGACGACAGCTTGTAGTTTTTTTATAAATTATTTTTGTCTGTAATTTTTAACTTATACTGTTATAATTACTTGCTTTTTTTCTTTTCATATTTTGACTGATTTTTCTTTACTATAAAAATGAATTTTATCTCTCAAAGAATTTATTATTTAATTTTTTTTTCTTCTACAAACTATCGTCACTCTGTGACTGCAATTAGGTAATTTTTGTTAATTTAAACATTTTATAAACATTGTTAAAAACGTTGATTCTTTTTGGAAAACCAAGTAATACAGCACATTAAGGATTATCCGAATAAAAGAGATTTTTTTAACGACATCCAAAAATACGAATACACGTACCATCTAATAAAAAAGGCTTATGTAACCTTGAACTTTTAAGAAAAAAAGAAAAAAATAAGCTCTACCATTTTGTGAAAATAAATGCCAGTATAAATCTCTTTTAATCGGTGAGCTTTGTACAAAGATTAATATTGTTGAATCAAGCGGAACACATTATTTCTTGGTAAAAATCTTGAAGAAGCGTTTAAACATAGTTTGCTCGTATTTATTGATTTATTCCATGGATTTTTGTCATTAATTAGTACGGGTAGATTTTTTGCGTAAGGAATTGGATTTGGCTAAGGTAATTACTGTTATTTATTATCGAATAGTATTAATTTTTATAATTTACTCGAAAGCTGGAAAAAAGCTTTCATCATTTGTGGGATACAAAATTGCAGATTTATAAAAAATAAAAAAATAAATCTTTCAAGTTAATTCAGCACATTAAATGAACGTGTGGGATTAGTTTTCGATATTTATGAAATCAAGCACAACACAGGTATATTTATATATATATATATATCGTATTTACTTAATTCTCTTCGAGCATTTAATCTCACTATTGTTAATTAATTTTATTCGTGATTAATTAATTTATTATGAATATTAAATAATGAATATTAAATTCTCGAAGAAGAAAAAGAAAACAAGAATGCGCTTGAAATTGTCAGTCGTTTCAAGTACCTTGCTGGCACCCAGGCGATATTGATCGGGAGATACGATCTCTTCAAGTATGATTTGAGTGGCTTTTTTTGGATCCATGCTGTCTGTCACTTTTTTAGCGCACAGAATTTTGTATCTGCATCGCGCCGTTTATATTCAGTGCCAGTGTAGTAAGTGTTTTTTAGGATTTTGTTTTGTTTTTTTTTTTTTTACACACAACAGGTTTTGGACGAACATATAAAAAAAAGAAGAAAAAAAAAATGACAAAAATGTTAGAGATGATTTGTGTTTTTTTTTTGCAGTTCTCGGTCGTCTTGGTTTTACGAGATTTTGCAAGGATAAAAGGTTTCAGAGAGTATGTTAAGGATCTTTATTACTCATATTTTACCTGAAATTTTGATTAATTTTTAACTTTGGTATCTAGTTATTTGAAATTCAATCAAAATAATGACAAAAATTGAAAGTAGATAATCCTTTTCATACTCATGGAATTTGGATATAATTTATTATAGGACAATCTTAACGTATGTCTATAAGTTTCTATAAGATTGTCTCTTTATATTAAATACAAATGCTATTGGATTTGGATAATTACTAGTTTATTTTTGCATATGCAACGCATGTATCGTTAGGGACTGTCCATCAGTAAGATAGCGATGTTTGTCACGAAATGCAAATAAAAAAATTAATAGCTCAACTTTTAAATTGTAATCTACTACAAATAGCTTTTAATTTTTTTTTTTTATCAAATCGTGTCATCCAAATATATTATAATTTATTAATCAACAAATGATCTACGTTATTATTGATATATGCATGATGCTTAGATACTATATGAGCTACGGAAATATTACTACTAGTAAATCTACACATATCAATATTAAAACGAGTGACAATGAGAAAAATAAAAAGCAGGCTGGAAAAAACTCAAGCCCGTCCTTTGGGTTGTTGTTGTAATTAAATAATGATAATTCGTCGGTACGTTTTGCACAATTAAAATGTAATCACCAGCAAACACCAGACATCACAACGTTGAATAAAACACCTTCAATATTAATTGACAATTTAAGATACATTTTTTTCATAAAGGAATTTGATTATAACAAATTATTTCTGAGAGATGAAAAAAAAAAGGGAAATGCACAAGTTCCAGTATGTAAAAAATGTATCTGCAATTAATTGTGAATAAGGAAAAAAACGAAAAAACGAAAAAAAAGAAAAAAACAAGAGAAGAGCGGCTTTCTCTCTTGGTTGGCTTATTAGACATGATAAACCGTGCCTTGGTGTGTCCAAGACGATATTGTTCAGGATCGAGACCAGATCCTTCTAAGATCGCCTCAGCTGCCTTCTTCTGATCTCCGCCGGCCTTCTCGCAGGCTGCAGGGGCTAGGATTTTGTACCTAAAGTAGGTTCGTGATGATATCGGTCGGCGCGTTGTTTTTCAATGATTTGTATGTGGATTTTTGGATTTTTTAGAGGCACGCACATACAATGGAAGAGAGAGAGAAAACAAAAAAGGTCCCAAAAAATCATAGAACAGTTATTAGTAAGAGGAAAATTTTACTATATAAAAATCAAGGCTAACTAATTTTTTATTATTATATTACTTTACTAAAACTAATATTATTCTAAATTTTTAGATTCTAATTATAGGGTGTACATTAATATTATTATTACTACTACGGGGTGTATCGTAATATTTTTTTTTTTTTATTCTATTTCCATAAAAATAATGAGGTCGTGCTGGTATCGCTGCTTTCCTTTTGTTGATGTTTCATTTGCTGCTGCTTTTTTTTTTAATTGGTTTCAAATAATACGGGTCGGGTAATAATATGAAAGAGGATTGAGATATGCCACACGACAAGACAATAATTAAACAATCTTGGGTATACACGCAATGTGAAGGGTCAAACAATTACGATTTAACACGTTTTTCCATACTTTGAATCAAAGTTGAGAATTTTTATATTTTTAATATTTAATTAATTAGATAAAAAATTTTTTCTTTTTCAATTTTATTTAATTCTCAAATCTTGTTAAATAAAGAAAAACGCGTAAAATTATTTGGATATTTTTTTAAAAAACATAAATATGATTTGGAATGATAAATACGTCTAATAAATTGTACGTGGTATAAAACAATTTTTTTTTTCTACGAATATCACATTGAATAATGGGTCACTCAATTTTAACTACCAAACAGTAAACTATAAAATCTGGAATTTCTAGAAAAAAAAAGCAATTATCACGTAGCTATTTTTCTAAGAAAAATAATCTAATAATCAAAGACACATATATTCATTACAGGTCAACTATTATGGATAGGGTTGTAAATTTGATTAAAAAAAAACAAGTGTCTAAACATATAATTTGGTCAACTCTGCGGTTTTGTCATTTAACGGGGTAATTTAAACTAGCCTTAGTGTGACCAATCCTGTAGCTGTCTGGATCAAGACCGATTGAATCGAAACAAGCAGCAGCTGATTTCTTGGGATCAGATTCAGCAGCCATTGCAGCTGGCGCTAAGATCATGTAACTACATGCCAAGAAATTCGGTTACAAATTGTTCTTTTTATCAATTATGACCAGCTAATAAAATATATTTATTTTTGTTTTTTCCTAATGGGAACTATTACAATAATCAAATAATTCTGACGAGTTGTAAAAGATTAACTTATAATAAATAGGGCTGAGTAGATAGTTTTGTTTATCATAAGATTACAATTACAATCAAAAAGCACTTGTATACGTTTGAATATTCTGAATCATGCAGAATGAATATTATTTTGAAATTTAATTAAAGTATCCTAATCAAAACTATCTTCAAAGCATCCCCTTAGTAATCTACAATGGGTATATTTATAAATTCAAATAATAAAATTGACATTAACTTACCGTAGTTTGAAATCAGGATAAACCATCCTGTTAGGGAATCCCTTACGACAAATACGGATGCCTTCAAGCACACCGTTACAGGTGAGCTGATGCATCACAAGATGAGAATCAATGACACCAGGCTGTTTCAACTCGTTGGGAATGATACAACGGACGAAGTGGGGTTGCGTGGCACGCAGAGTCGTCATCAGGTTATTGAGCTGTTCCTTGTAAGATGACGATACAGTGGAGAAACCACCACCCTTCTTACCACGGCCACCGCCGCCACCCTTGCCGCCAGCATCGCCAGATTGACCAGGATGATCAGCGAAGATCTCAACCAGCAATTTATTCGTTGATTTTTTGTATTGATCGACAACCGTGTCGTTAAGCGGATCCTTGTTCTTTTCCAACCAACCGGTGATATTGTATGGTACCTTAACAGGAACGACAATATTTTGATATAATTAGTTTTAAAGAATTTATAGAGTTTGGATATAATTTCTTATAAGTTGATGTTTTCGAGTTTAGACTTACTTGACCGGCGTAGTGACCAATCGCAAAGTGAGCCGCTTGTTGGCCAGGTTTCGGTGGTTTCGGTTTCAAGAAGTTGGGACTCTTGCCAAGATGGTTATTGTTCAATTTCTCTTCAAAGGTCTTGTCCGTGGCTTTCGGGAACATAGACTCTTCTTCAAGAATGGACAGGATACCCATAGGCTGTTGAAAGATAAGAAAACAAAAAAAAATTTTGTTTCGTTAGTAATTGTATAAATTTTTAACATAGGGCTTAATTAAGCATTTCCAAGAGTAGCGTGCTTTTTGTGAAAACGAATTTTTTTTTGTAATTACGATTAGCTTGAAATTAAAGTGAAATACGGTGATTCTGTTATTGTAATTCTACAATTTATGAATTTTTATTGATCAAATGAAAATATAGAAAATTGATTTGAACTTATTTCTTTTTTTTTTTTTAAATGACGATATAAAATTATATAATGTATACGAGCTGCTTAAAATATTATGATACTACTGTTATAAAGGTGATATAAAATTTTCATGATATTCAATATTTACATGAATTAATTATTACGTAATGGAAGGCGATGATTGCATTCGAGCAATTAATTATCGCCGCTACTCTCAGTACTTGCTTTAAGGCAGTTAATTTTTCAACGAGTAATATTTTTAATACATAATTTATTGAAAATTTCGTTGAACAAAGAAAAATTACTCGTTGAAAATTATTTGGCTTGACATTGAAATACAAATCAGAATAAATTAACAATTTTTAGAAAAAATAAAAAGTAATAATTTATTTTTTCATAAAAATTATTAAATATTCTATGCTATTGTATTACATATTAAATTTACATTTATTTAAGCAGTATTTCTGCCAATATTTGTAAATTTAAAATGTAGTACTTTATAATAAATATTGCTTATGCTATGAAAAAAATAAATAAATCTTTCTCTGAGAGAGAAAGTTTTGATGACAAGAGGAAGACGTGGACCAACACAAAAAGCGTTTATACATATATGAGAGAAAAAAAAAACATATAATATACATACTTGTGAGAAAACATAGAGCAAGCCTCAAAATGTAATAATGTATATAATAAAAGTTACACACGTTTACATAGCCTGCTATTATAAAAAATACTGCTGCTTGCTGATATATTTATGCTGCTGCGCTTGATGCTGTGGCTGCGTTGCTTATATTGTTATTTTATGTAGTTCATAATAATAGAGAAAAAAAAAGGAAAGAAAAGAAAAGAACACCATCGCCAAAAAGCAGGAGATAGCCTTACCTTCTCAATAAGTTCAATAGTTTTTTGTAGATCCATACCGAAATCAATAAAAGTCCACGCTATTCCCTCGCGTTCGTATTCCTCTTGTTCGAGTACGAACATGTGGTGATTGAAGTATTGCTGAAGCTTTTCGTTCGTAAAGTTGATGCAGAGCTGCTCGAAGCTGTTGAACTGTTTTGTGGTGACGTCCCCCAAAGGTTTAAGAGTTAAAGGACGCCCCCCACACACACAGTTCACAATAATTGCGCAACAACACATATATAGAGATGCATGTTTTATCAAGATTTAGGCGGTTTTTTAAGTAAAAGAAAATATAGTAAGTTGTAGTAGTAAAGGAGGAATTTCAGTGGGCAGAGAAAAAAAGATAGAGAGATATAGTATTCTTTTTTTTTTAAAAAAAACAGTAGTTAAGAGAACGCTGGATAGCACGTGGTCTTGTTACGTGTCTTACCGATTCCGGCAAATAAGTAATTCAAAATTTTGGTATCAGAAACTTCCTGACACTTTACATTGTTTTTTGTTTCAAAATTCTTTTTTTATTAAGTATTCAATTTTTTTTTTTGCTCTAATAATCATAATTTTAAAAATTTAGTAAAACCAATCAAATTTGTTTTCTATTTATAAATGAAAAATTTATAAATTATTAGAGCTTTTTATCGAGTACTTCAAAAAAAATCATGTAATCGAACTGTATCAGTCATATGAACGTTAAGTACGATCACTTGTAAGATGAAAAAAAGTGAAATGTTAGTTGTAAAAGTGAAACAGGAGGAATAGAGTAAAAAAGAAAGAAGAAGAATAACAAATATGGTTAAAATGACATGCTTTTGTGAAAAAAAAATGAGTGTACAAATTGTTAATGAAAATGCAAAGAGAGAGATAGAAAGAAAAACTTCTTGCTTTTTTTTTATGCAGTGTAAACATAATCATGCTTCTGTTTATGCAGATTATCTATATAACAATCCACTGTTGAATTCATCGTCTTCACTCTGTGTTATACAACATGGGTTTATATATATTTTTTTGTTTTTATTTGTGTATTTTGTTTTATTACATCTCTTTTTCTCAATTAATTTATCCAGTTAAAAAAAAAATTGAGACAGAGATGTTTTGTGAACGACCATCATTTATCGAGCTATACCTTCTCAATGAGGTCAATTGTCTGTTGTAGATCCATGCCGAAGTCAATAAATGTCCATTCAATACCCTCTCGCTGGTATTCTTCTTGCTCGAGGATGAACATGTGATGATTGAAGAATTGTTGCAACTTCTCGTTGGTGAAGTTGATGCAGAGCTGCTCAAAGCTGTTGAACTGCGTTTTTTTTTCGTGCGTGTGTTTTTTTTTTTTTCGTGCGTGTATGTTTTTGCGAGAGATTTTTTGAATTTTTTCCGCATTTGTTTTGATTTGTTTTCGTGCAGTGATAGAGCGTCGGCGAGACAAACAAAAACATAGAAAAAAAAAGGCAAGACAGTGGTCAAATTACTGTGTTTTGCCAGAAATGCGAGAGATATGGGTCTGATAATTATGAAGAGGGATAATATATAAAAATTAATATAGTTTAAGGAATCAGAAATATAATTTTTTTTTTTCAATTGTCGTGGCCAAGTTGTCTTTAAAACCTGTTAACATGACATCGTCAGGAAAGTATAATTTTATAGTACTATAAATTGTTATTTATTTTTTTTCCTGATTTTTTTTTGGGTGAACCATCGGTTGTTATACAATAACCGTTTTATTTTTTTTAAAAGGTCAAGAGCAGCAAGGATTAAAGCTTCGTTCGAAGTAAGTTTTAACATAATTTTATTTTAAAGCTTAACCCTTAGAGAGTCTGTTTCTTCTAATGTCTATAACCTTTTTAATAATATAGGGTAAAGGCACGTTTATTAGTGCCGTTGATTTAGTCATTGTAGGGGGAGGATATATGGATTTTAGTTAAAGAGTATTCATAACATACTCGTTTTTTTATGAGGAAAAGACGATATGATAAATGAGACGAATAGACAAGATTTTGTTTTTTTTCAAAGAAAGCAAATAGACGAAAGTATAGCTAGGGTCAATAGTGTTTCGACCATGTCCTTTTAATTCAACGTAAATTAAAAGGAAATTTATTCCGGAATATACTCAATAACTATTGTATACTATTTTGATCATTAATTAAATCATTAATAAATAAATGTTTATTGTTATGATTATTGAATATATTCCATTTGTAAAATTAATATTTTATTGAGGCAGATAGAAAATAAAAAGGGTCAGGGGGGGGGGGAGGGTAATAGAAATTGAAAAAAAAGTAGCCTTGGCATGAGGTATCTGTAACGCGTACCTTTTTTTGCATAGAATTTTCAGCTGTCGCAGTTTAATAACACCAAAAAAAAATATATATTCAGCTTAAGCTTCTGATGCACTGACAAGTAAACGCAGGCAGTTGCTGGACACAAAAATAAAAACAACAACAACAACAATTTGCCATTTCTATCCACTACTATATCCATTTTTGGGCTTGACGTTTTAAATCAACAAAAAAATCTTTCATCCGTTGCAGCTTGTAGTCTCTCTATTTCCTCGTAATCTGATTTATTTTTCTTTTGTATATGCTTATATCCTGATACCTTGATTAACCGATTATACCTTTTCAATGAGTTCGATACAAGCGGCCAAATCCATGCCAAAGTCGATAAATGCCCATTCGATGCCTTCGCGTTGATATTCTTCTTGTTCAAGTACAAACATGTGATGATTGAAAAATTGTTGCAATTTCTCGTTGGTAAAGTTGATGCAGAGCTGTTCAAAGCCGTTGAACTGCACGTGTGTTTGTTTGTTTTTTTTTAATTTGTAAGAGACACGGTAGCAGTAGAGGCAAAGAGAAACAAAAGGATGGTTGATAGAAAAACATTTTTTTTTTCAAAAAAAAAATAGTAGAAGCATAACTTTTTGATCGTTCATGGATTCTTATTTTTGGTGGGTATATAATATCTAGTATAACTTTTATGTAAACTTTTTGTCATTCGAACGTACGAATTTTTCCTTTTTTTTGTATCCATAGGATTAAAAATAATATCATTCCTTGTGATTAACCACTTATAATGTAGTAGTTTATTATTGTTGTTGTCCTGAACATAACTCTTCGATTTTGATAATAATCAGTCAATGATTTGTGTTTTTTTGGTACAAGCCCTTTTTGTTGTTGTGGAAGTTGTAAAAAATCGTCATAAGACTTTGACGATTAATTCGTGGATAAAAAGAGAGAAAAAAAAGTAGTGCGCAAAAAAAAGGTGAAATTTGCGTGTAATTTGAGTTTGAGACAATTAAAAAAGCAGACGTCACACATTGATTGTAAAAAAAAATATATATATATAAAAAAGACGGACACGAGGACAGACACAGTTTTAAAAAAGTGAAAAACAGTGGACGATCACGTTTTCTTTTTCTTCAATCTATACTGACAATGAGTGAACGAAACGTAACAACGAAGCCGATATATCAAGCCCTTGTTGTTTTTTTATAAACCATTATCTTTGTTTTTTTTTTTGTTAAGTTCAACTCGTTAAAGAGTGAATATGTCTCGTTCACAGACCAGACAGACACCAATAAATAATTAGCGTTTTTTTTTATTTTTGATCTGCTTATTTTTTTTTAGCTGGTGCTTCAGCTGCCAGATTGTTCATCGAGAGCTTTTTTCTTTTTTGCTAAAGCTCCTCAAGTACCTTCTCGATAAGCTCGATACATGCGAGAAGATCCATGCCAAAATCAATGAAGGCCCACTCAATGCCCTCCTTTGTATATTCTTCTTGTTCGAGGACAAACATATGATGATTGAAGAATTGTTGAAGCTTCTCGTTCGTGAAGTTGATGCAGAGCTGCTCGAAGCTGTTAAACTGTTCGAGAGCAAATAGGGGCAACACAGGATTTTTTTTTCAGATTTTTTACTGATTTTATTTTTTGGTCTTTTGATCTTTTTACTAGCAATTTGTCCATTACTTTGCTTGATTTTGTATTCCCTTAGCTTTTGTTTGCTTCTATTGGTTTTTACAAGGATTTTTTTTTTTTTTTTTATACAAAGGGATTTACAATTAAGGGTCTGCCTCAAAATTTTGTAATATACTTTCTTTTTTGGTGTACTTTTCTATTAAGTTACACTTGTATAAGTGCTTTTGTATTTAGCACATATTCATAACATGCAACATTCGTTGTTCGAATGTCATATAAGAAAAAATGCAACTAATTCTAAAGGATACGTCCAAATAGGCTAAAAAAATGTATGGAATTTTCTTTGTACTTCAACAAAATTGATTCAAGAAACAACAAAATTTTTGATAAATTTAGATACTCAGAAATTTCCATACGATAAATCAACTGATTCTCGTTCATGGAGAGATAGTTTTTTTCAAAGCTATTTTGATAATCACAACATTAAAAAATGTGTCCACTGTTTTATGCCTCGATTTCATGTATATCCGTTGGAATGTTTTTTTTATTATTGTTTTTGAGGAATAGGGTTTTCAAAAAAAAAAAAACTTATTGAGAAAAGGGTAGGGGTAACGCAAAACAAAGTTTACCTTCAAAATAATTGTTTGTTGTTTGCAGATATTTACTGTTGAGTATAAAAAAAAAGTACTTATAACTCTATAAACACCTATTTACCTTAAATTGACGATTGGAGATTGAAGAGTCTTAAAAGTCCATATTTGAGCTTGTGAGGACAATTAAAACGTTGTACATCGATCACACACAAGATATAATGTTTGAAAAAGTTATGACCATCACTTTTAATGGGTCATTATATCGATAATACAAATCGAAAATTTTTATGTTGATATTTGGTGAATTTCAACGATTAATCACGAATGGAAGAATTGATGAATGGATATTTAACAAAAAAAAAAAAAAAAAAAAGAAATTGTGAGAGAGAAACTTGGGGGTTTAAAGTGTTACGTATTCACTTTAAATAATTGGAAATTGAGAAGTATTTGGTGAAGAATGAAAATTTTATAAGGGGTAAGTTCCCATGCTGAGGGAAAGGGTTGCAACAAAATTCTATAACTAAAATCAGGCTGTATCTGTAAAAAAAAGTGTTAAAATTTTGGTGGATTCTTGGTTTTCGTGCCAATTTGATTTACGAATGCATAAATTGGAGAGTCATCAAAAAAAGTTTGTAAGAGAGTGATAAATAAGTTGATGTTAATTGATCAACTTTGAGGTAGGGGTTGTCAAATGAAAATAACAAGAATTTTTCAGAAAATGAGATAAAGAGAGGCTGGAATTCGGGGGGGGGGGGGTGGATTGCTACCTTTTCAATCAGCTCAATACAAGCGAGCAAGTCCATTCCGAAATCAATAAAGGTCCAATTGATTCCTTCTTTCTTGTACTCTTCTTGTTCGAGTACAAACATGTGATGGTTGAAGAATTGTTGCAATTTTTCATTGGTGAAGTTGATACAAAGTTGCTCGAAGCCGTTGTACTAAGATATTGGTTTTTTTGTTTTTACGAAATAATAACAATTATAGATCTGATGTTTTCAAAATTGATTAAAAAAAAAATAGAGTGTGAAAGTTTGTCTTTTGAATGAGTTTGTCAATGTACCGTTTGACGATTTTCTTTTTTTTTTAATTTTTCTGTAAATGATGTCATTTTTTTTTTACATTTATAATGTTTTTTTTATTACGATCCAGACGATCCCTGAACTGGCTCACGGAAGTATTCCTGTACTACTGATAAGGGGAAGGGGGCCTTATACATAAGTACCAAAAATAAAACTGTCCGTTTTATATTTAATTAAGTAATTAACTTTAATAGAGCAGACGGATTTTATTTTTGGTATTTAATCTTTTTTTTTGCACTAGATTCATTTCTTTTAATCGTTATAAAAATTTTATCTGTGTTTATACTAATAAGAAAATAAAATTAAATCCATCACTTTAAAATAATTTAAATTTTAATAAATCATATTAAACAAAAGTAAATTTTAAAATTAAATAGTCAAAAATTTGAGAAATAAATCTAGATAAACAAAATGAAATAACATCTGTGTAGCGTATAAAAATACTCACGTCGAAAATCTCAAAACCAGCAATATCCAGTACACCAATAAAGTGTTGGCGTTTCTGTTTGGTATCTAAAGTTTCGTTACACTTCTTTACCAGCCATTTGAACAGTCTGTCGAACATGGCCTTTGACATGGCACCAACTGAATATGATACCTGATCCTTGTTACGACCTTGGGTGACGAATTCGTTACCGACCTTAATTCTCGGTTTCAATAAGTTCTTGTACATGTCTTGGCAATCGACACCAAGAAGTTTAGCGACACGTTCACCTTCCTATAATTTTAAAAACATTATTATTTTATCAATCATATTTTTTTCTTTTTTTTTTTAGCAAAATTGCAAAACGATGATGAGTCCTTGATTTTGAAAAAATTTAATCAAAATCTGTGTTATTTACCTCCATACCGTCAGCCTCAGCCTGCTCTTCACGACCCCTCTGTTTGAATTTCATACCACCCATATGCATGACAGACGCGGTGATCTTGTAGATGTCATCCTTCTCTTCTTGAGTGAAACCCAAGACGTTGAAGGCAATCTATATTTTGCAAAAAATTAATCGATCAGTCAATTGTGTTTGGATAATTTCAAATAAAATACATTTTTTTTTATAAATATTGCCAGACATTCATTTGAAAACATAGAATATGAAAAGCAGATAAATAAACGTTTACATGAAGATGTGAAAAAAAGGAGACATACACAAACACATAAAAAAGCAATATGCTAAAAACAAACTCTATAAGACAGTAGACGTCTAAAGCTGCGAATTACACGTATAATCAGAAGCAATGATAATAAAACAATTGCCAAAAGCGTGAATATATAATTATATAAGCAATAATTTATAAAAAAAAAAATTGATGAAGCAAAGCGGTAAAGCAAGATAATCGTTATACATTGAAAAATAATTATTGGTTGGAGTATACCAATAACATCGCGAATATATCATATAGGAAAAAGACATTAAGAGAATAATATGTTGCAAGTATGCAATCAATAAATAAGCAATTTACACATAGTAATGATATTCTCTTTTTGCACATAAATTAAAAATCCCACGTATGCGGGGCTGTGACCGCTACGAACCACTGCTTCTTTGGGTTATTGGATAAAAAAAAAAATATACATATATTATTTTTTCCCATTTTTATGGTGCTTCCTCATGGTGCAGGTGTGATCCGACATCATCTCTTATCAAACTGTGTCTTATCTTTGAAAAAACATATTTTATCAATCGCTCCAGCGCCGCTTGGCGTGGTTTTATTTTTTATAGCCTTATCTTTTCTGGTTTAAGGCCTTTTTTTCCACATTTTTTTTTTTATACACGTGCCAACACAATGGACCAAGTTTTCCAGTCTTTTTGTTTTTTTTTTAAATTATGTTAATGAATGCGTAAATAGTTGGTAAGAATTTTTTACTGGAAATTTTGGTAATTGTTACGCTAAAATCTGAAAATTCTTTTCAGTCATATCAGAGAATTTAGCAAAAGGGTATAAACTATAAATAACTAAACAATTTTTATTTGAAAAAATAAAACTAAAAAGAAATCTGTAACATGAACAAAAAATAAAAATAAATAGCAGAAAAAATATTTGGAACACGTGGGAAGTCAGGATTATTAGAAATGAATAATAAAAACATATGTTAAAACATAAAAATTTAAAGAAAAAATAAAAAAAAAAGTTTTTTTAATTTGGCATCAACTAGAAAATCTTAAACGTAATCCGAGCAATAGTCGTTGAAGTTTGAATTTTGATAAATAAATTTTAAAATAAATAATGTGTAACCTTCAACTACTAAAAATTTTTTTAAAAGGGAAAAAAACAAAAAAGGATCATCTACGTTATATATTCAAGATGCATGTAATATAACCGTATATGGTTTTAAATATATAGTATGTAGGAATAAAATTCAAGTCATACAAATCAAAAAAAGAAAAAAAAAATTTTTTCAGTCTTCTACATTGGGTAAATACATTTTTTTTAAGTATAAGGGTATGTCGTTGAAAGAAAAAAAAAAAAACCAGGTATAATTTTTTTAGAGGCAGGGGGGGCGAGGTACGGGAACTTACGTCCGTGAGGGCCATTTCCTCATGGTCGTCGATACCAGGAATAGTGATCTTTCCTTGGGACACGTTGTAATAGTCGTAAATGTTGTTCGATAAGAAACACATTTCTGCGGAAAAATTTTGGGATCAATTAAAAATCCAATCTCCTTGTTGGCTGCTACGTTAATTTTTTCATTTTTTTTTGTTTTTCATCTTTTTGCTTCATCAAAAAGTCAGTGGCCAAGATTCCGTTGTTTCCAGTAAGTTCCTATTTATATATACTGGTAATGTGGTTCATACCTAATTGAATTTATATTTGAAAAAAACTCTTAAATAATTCATCAATAACCCAAATAATAACGATGCGCCTATTTTAAAAGAGCTTATCGGGGAGCGGGACCTGCTTTTTATCACGCGTTTTTTTTTTTTTTTGTTGTGTACAATACAAGTCGAACAGCCGTATAGTCCGTGGCAGACCAAAGTCGTATGATGCCACGCGCCACATCATCACCTTTTTTTTTTTTTATTTTTACGCGAGATCGCCGCTCCCGCCCCCCGACAGCGGCAGCTATTGCATTTGCGGCATTTATTTTAATTTTGCTTCACTCTTTTAAATAATTTTAAATTTAATGCTCACGCATTTCGCCCAAGAAGCAGGAAGCTGCGCGCTTGTAACGGGGGCGGGCCTAAGAGCGACCCTTACTCCTTCGTCAAATTTAAACACGCGCACGTTTCTCAGCTTTCTCCTTCGGAATCGTTTATGCGTGGCTTTCTTTTTTTTAATTTTAATTTTATTGAATTATTTTTTATTAATTTGATTTATTTTTGTGCTTTTATTTTGCGTAAAAAATAATTGCTATTATTTGTTTAATTATTATATTTTTTTTATTTATTTATTTGATTGATGTTTTATTTTATAAACGTCTTTTGAATTAAAATTTTCAAATTGATTAATCTACTGAACTATTATTTACTATTTTGTAAAACGTAATCTTTGCTTGAAATTATAATAATATTCAAAAGACGTATTTACTTTTAAAAATAATTTTTCTTTAATTTAGAAAATAAAACTCCCAAGAAAATTGACAAAAATTATAACAAAAACGATACACAAGAAAAAAAAAAATTTTTCTTTTCATATCACGCGTTGCAACGTAAACGAGGATAGGAGCAGAGAGAAAGAGATTGGAGCATTGGATAAATCGGAACGACAGAAAATATAATAAGTGGGGTAATGGTGAAATGGTAATTATAAGAAATGAGTAAGAAAGAGGTGGTGAGATATAGGCGCGCGGCTCATTCGACTTGGCTGCTTTGGACTTACGTCCGTGTATTCCATTTCCTCCGCGTCGTTGACCCCGGGAATTCTGGTCTTACCCTGGCTAATGTAGTAGTAGTCGCCAATCCGGTTGCTCAGCAACGTCATTTCTGCGTTTCATTTTTATTTCTTTTTTTTTTTATTCTATTTTTCTTTTTTTTTCTCTCATCCCATACTCAAAGCTTCTCGCGAGCGCGTCCTACAACCCATACGTATACGTGTACGAGCTTGCAAGTTTAACGCGTGCGCGCAAGCTCGTGGCTGGCGGGTCGACCTCCCGTTAATTATAAACCCACGTAACGGGGCCACGTAGTAGCTACGATGCTAGGAAAAAACGAAGAGCATATAGCAACTATGTGGCCCGGTCACTCGTCGCGACGGACGAAATCAGCTTACAACGACTGTCTCTCTCTCTCTTTCTTTTTCTCTCTATGTCCACTCGAGACCCGAGTGTATATACGTCGTTTTATAGCTCGAGAAATGAATGTGGACTTTATGCTCGTATGCTTTTCTATCTTGAAATTTAACGTTTTTTTTTTTTTTAAAATACGTCAGCCAACGGAATTTTTGTGGATTACGATTAGCCGATTTTTTTTTTATTTTATTTTTGTCCGTTTCAACGATATTGATGTTAAAATCGCGTTCGACGTATATTTTATTTATCGATTAGACGCAAAAAGTAGATGGCTGTGGAAGTTTGGTGTCGAAATACCTTTGGAAAATTTGAATTTCATAATTACAATATTATAACGAAATTAAGTTATCCATAGGGTCGGGAAGAATTATATTAATTTTTTCTATGAAAATATATAAAATTTTAGGGAATCTTAATATTTGGATATATCTAGGTATATAATATATAAAATCTTATAATATATTATCATAAACTTATTATTAAAATGCTGTGCTGTGCTAAAATAATGAAGACTGCAACTGTGCTATATAATATATGCTGTGCTTAAAAATTAAAGTTATAAAATAAAATTATATATTTTTTACATGCTGTGTGCTTATATAAGATCAGTGAAGACTGCGGCTGTGCTGTGCTTATAGGCTAAAGTTTTTTTGGTTTTTTTTTTAAAGAAATTGGTTACAATGAGAAAAAGAAAGAAAGAAAATTAATATTAAAATGATTGCGATGATTTGCGACAGTAAACAGAAGGCTAAAGACGGTTACAAAATGATGTTGTACAAAAAACAAAGAAATGATGATGGTGATGATGATGATGATAATGATATATAGCTAGTGAGTATCGACAGACAGAAAGACAACATCTATAGACGAGAGACATTAGGGTAAAATAAAGACAGATACAGTTGCCACACTTATATATGTATGTATATGTATATAGATATGTAAATGTAAATGTATATATCTACGAATAAGAGACAGATAGTACACGTTCGTTATTGCAATCATTATGTTCTTATTAATTATATTTCGTTTTTATCGGAAGCTCATTTTACTTTACGTTTGTTTAGTAAATAAGTTTTTTTATATAATCAATAAAAAAAAAATTTTTATAATTCTTGCTTGAATAAATCACGAATAAAAATATATCGAACGAGTAATTGAAAATCAATGTTAGAATTGAAAATGATTGAATATTTTATTTGATTATAATAATTATTTTTTTAAATATCGAAAGTCGAAAGGATGATTTATTCGATTTGTTAATAAACAGCAGAAGAAAAAAAAAATCATGTTTCGGGCACGTTCATCTGAACGTGCACTTACATCAGTGGCTTTCAATTCATCGCCATCGTCAAGACCAGGTATCGAGGTCTTTCCTTGCGAGACGAAGTAATAGTCGTTGATATTGTTGGACAGCAGGCACATTTCTGAGGTTGTTTTTTGAAAAATAATGAAAAAAAAAACAAACAAACAAAATGTCATGCTTGGATATAATAGCCAATAAAAACCTTAGGTGACCAAGTTTTCTTATGGTTTTTACCAGGGGTTCTCCTGGATGTCAAATCATAAAGTTATATTGAATATTTAATAAATCCTTAATTATCACATACATCATTAATATTTTTTTTTAAAATTATTATTTAATTAATAAAATATAAATCAATGTAACTTTATAATTTATAAATATTCCCGATTTCGGGTTTTTTTTATTTTAGGACGCACTAAACTACTTAAACTATGGACTGCATTTAAGGAGGTATTTGAGTTGACTATTTCCAGATTGAAAAATGCCAAATGCCCCATTTTGTTTCTGGGTTTCTTATCACAATCTGGATGTCTTCAATCGCTGAAAATATTATTAATTACTCATGTAATATATTGCGAGTCTGTCAGCAGAGGAATATCCAGTTTTTCTAAGCGTTGGTGTGAATTAACGCTGGCTTATTTTACGAGTCCACACATAGGTTGCTGTACTTATACTTTTTTTTTTTTTTTAATTTTCAGCAAAAATTTACAACTTGTACTCGAATATATCTCATTTACAGAGTACATTCAGCTAAAGAGATAATTTTTTGTTCACAAAAAATCAGCAAACTTAATTTCGTCTATGTACATACAACTAAAAGGGGTACAACTTTGCTTTTCAATACGAAAACTTTCCAAGTTCTATTTTATTTTATATTTTCTGTATTTCTTTATAAAATAATGATAAATTAAAATAATTACATCAATTTTTGATTAAGTTTTGAAATTAAACACAAAGTAATACAGAAAAAGTTTTTGCATTGAAGAGCATATCATGCGCCATTCGTATTACATTTTTCATCCTCGTGTACTAGAGGCTTTTTAATCAGTCGTACTATAGCTATGCCTGTCATCAATTGACAGTATCAAGGGAAAAAACGAGACAGAAACAGTCAAATTAAATAAAAAAAAAAGAAGAAGAAACTAAGAGGTATTAGACAATCACGTGGCAAAAGAGCGCGAGCGCGTCTGGCAGTTTAATAACCGATAAATAAATAATTTACGTGTACCAACTGTATGTATTGTAAACAATAAATTCTGTTTTTATTTTTTATTATTAATTTTTGTTTCTTTGTTTTTAATTTTTTTTTTAATTTGCATAAAGACGATACGATGTAGCTTAAATCCAAAACTTGACAAAAAAAAAAATCGCACTGAGAGAAGGGTTAAAAAGTTATAAGAACCGAGCGTTTTGCATTTTATACTAATAACTACTGCGGATTATAGGATTTGAGAAAAGATTTAAAAAAAAAAATAAATAATATAATTCAACAAGTGCAATTCTAACTACGAAGAGAAACTTCTCTCAGCACAAAAACTTGTAAAGATAAATAAAAAAAAATAAAGAAAAAAAACAATGAATGTTTCAAGGACAAAGTTTTGGATCAATCGCGCGTATATCTTCTTACATCAGTGAGTGTACACTCCTCGGCGTCGTCAACCCCGGGAATTGTCGTCTTTCCTTGCGCAACGAAGTAGTAGTCGTTGATATCATTTGAGAGACAGCACATCTCTGCGTACCGAAAGCGAGGAAGAGAAAAAATTGAAAAATTTGATACTTTTGTTTTTTTTTCTTTTTCATAAATTACGATTTACACTTTAAGATTGAAGAGAGACGAAAAAATGGTTTTTCTGCTACTGCTACTGCTGAAACTTCAAATTTTGTTCATCCAATAGTATACCTGCTGACCTTAATTTTTAGACGAGACTTGGAAATATTTACGAGGGGAGAATACAGAAGATGATACAAAGTAGTAAAATGTTATTACTACTTTAACGTTTGGGTCAACTTAATTATTATAATAGTTGAGACATTTAATGACACAAAAATACACGTTTTATCTCATTTTAAAAATATAAACAAATTTAAATTGCTTATAAATTTTTAATTCTAAAAATTTAATTGAGAACACCTTAAGATTATTGAAATACAATTAAATAAAGCATGTATTTATGTTCAACTAAAGTATCTCATTTTAAACAGGTAAAATCTTACGAGAAATAATATTAATGTTATTAAGTGTTATTAAAATACTGTAAATTCTTACCCTTAAGACCCTTAACTGCACCAGACATCATCTGGTAGAATATGTGGTAAGAACGCTCCAAAGACTGTTGGGAAATGACACGGGCTTTCTCCAACAGATCTGTTAAAAATTATAAAGTTTCAATTAGTTTAAAGAAAAACTTATAAAAATAAAAATAAAAAAAATTAATTACAAGTTGTAAGTTATAATTTAATAAATTAATTAACAACTTTGTAATGCAGCTTTAAAAATGTTTTAATAAAAAATATAAGTGACTTACAGGTCTCAATATCAGCACCGGCCAGTTTACCAGAGGGACCAAAGTGAATACGGATGAATTTACCCTAGATTGTAACAATATAATACAATTAACAAAATGTTAAAAAAAAAAAATAAATAAACAAGAAAAGAAATAAAGAGAAGAGAAAATACTTACGAAACGAGAGGAGTTATCGTTACGGACGGTCTTGGCGTTACCGAAGGCCTCAAGTACGGGATTGGTCTGTACGACCTGATCCTCAAGAGATCCCTTCTTATCCGAACCAGGTTCTTTCTTGGTTGACGCACCGACGGTGGCGAAGTACGCAATTACTTTTTTCGTGTTCTCAGTCTTACCGGCACCAGACTCACCGGTGATCAACATAGACTGATTTTCGCTGTCTGTTTAAAAGATAAGAGGTAACAATTATTAATCTGTGAATTTAATTTAATTTCTTTTTTCTTTTTATAATCAGGTGATCGATTATATACTTACTGGTTAACATGTTGACGTAGGCACCGTCGGAAATGGCGAAGATGTGGGGTGGCACTTCGCTACGCCTTTTACCACGGTAAAGTTTGGCGCAACGATGTGTGTATACCGGGAATCTCTTGTAAGGATTGATGGCCACACAGAAAAGACCGGAGTACGTCTGTAATGGTAATAATTATTATTTTTTTAATTTTATTTATTTTTTTGAATTTTTTTTATGGTGAAATGATTTTTTTATTAACGCAACACGTTAAATAATATACAATGAATAATCACTCGTTCAATTGATCAAAATAACAGTTTGTAGAATAATTTTTTTTTTTTTTAAGAAAAAGAAAAATTATTTTTAAAGTTATACATTTTTGAATATATTTTTTTTTTTCGTGATCTAAATATCACACACTTCCGCTTAAGAGTATTATTCTACAGACCGTCGTTTTCTTTTTTGGATCAGTTTCCAGTCGGTCTCTGTGACTTTCGTTTCTGACCCAAATGTACCAGTGTCTATTTTGGCACACACATTTGCTCGAGTGACATGCAAAACACATATAACTACTGGCGACTTAAGCTTCTTTTTCAGAAAGATAAAAAAAATGATTATATTTTTATATTAATTCAAAATTTAAATTTTTTAATTTTTATTCGAAATATTAAAAGAAGATGAAGTCGCTGTTAAAACTATGAATCTTCGATGTATCGTTGAAGATTAGTATGAATAAATTTAAATATTATTTAAAAACACTCAAATGGAAGTATTATATTTTTAAAACAAACTTCAGCTAATATTCAAATTATTAGCTTTTTATAATACGACCTTTATTTATGAACATTTAAAAGTTTGCATTTAAATTATCAATTAATTTGAATGCTAAAAATTTTATTAAAATTCAAGAAAAAAATTAAATTTTGAACTGCAAACATTAAGTGCTCATATATTGAAACTATTTGATCTACTCTACTAAATTTAACTACTTGTTAAATTATATTACTTTTTAAAACTACTTGTTATATTACTATTTAAATATGTATACTAAAAACTTATTCGTCTTTTATATAAGCTTTTTAATATACACTTTTATTTTTAAAAATTCAAAAAGTTACGATTTTTCTTTTTAAATTAAAAATAGCATTTGAAATTTTACTAAAATATTGAATTACTAATTTATTTTTAAGACTTTTTGAATTTTTAATTAACCTTCATTAACAGCTTATGATCATGAATCTCAATAAATTTTATAATAAAATTAGTCAAAATAGCTAAGAAATTGCTCAGATCAAAATCAGATTTCACGACATAATAAATATTAATTTGTAATTTAAAAGAAATTCTGTTAATGAAGATTAAAAATGAAAATCTAACAACAAATATGTTATTACAATAAATATGGTATCATGAGGGTTAGAATTGTCTTTTAATCCACCTCAATGGTATATGCTGAAAAATAAAACTATTACCACATTTTACATCATCCTCTAAGCTTGAATACATTTTTTTTCATTTATATTATAATATCAAATAATATTAAATAAAAAAAAAAAAAGAAAAAACTATGTATTAAAAAATAAATGTAAAATCAGTAGAAAAATCCAAGCTTAGTCAGACGACGAAGGTATTAAAAATTAAATCAAAGACGTCGCAACAGGTTCACGTGTATTTCGCAACGTCCTTGAGAAAATAAAAAAAAAAAAAAGAAAAGGGGGATAGGATAAAAAAACAAGGAAAAAAAGAAAATATATAATCATCAGCGGTCAGCGCTGGATCATCAAAATCAGCAGTCATCATAATAATCCATTGGACTTTGGGAATCAGGTGATCTTACGTAGATGAGCTTGTTGTAGTAACGCTGTTTGAGATTGTGCAATACAGACGCATCATTAAGATACGTCAAGTTTGACATATCCTCGGCTTTCTCATACTTGGGCGGGTTTACCTGCTGCAGCAGGTCTTTCTTCAAGTCACGGACCTATTGTTTTTTGGAAAGAGAAAAAAAAATTGTGGTTAGCTTGATATTGCTTAAGAAAACTTACGTAAATGAGCTTGGAATAATAACGTTGTTTCAAATTGTGAAGTACGCAAGCTTCGTTCAGGAAGGTAAGATCTGCCATGTCTTCGGCTTTTTCGAATTTTGGTGGATTAACTTGAAGCAGCTGCTCCTTCTTGTAATCCTTTCTCTGAATGACAATTAGCGAATCACGTGAATTTTATCTTATTTTTTACCAATTTTTTATTTAATTTATTCAATCTTACGCACTTTAACTTTTGTAATTTTGAAGATCTTTTATTTATCATCATTTTTATATTTCATTGATTTTATTCATCAATCCTATATTGCTCATTTTTCACATACACAAGTAAAAATTATTGTTCTACTGATTATTTTTAATACGACATCATATTAATTTCATATTTATTTAAAAGTATTTTTATTCCCATCGCCACTCAATAACATTTGAATTTTATTATATCATGAATTTCCAGTGTTGTTTCGCAAAATTTTATTAGCTAAAAAATTTGGTGTGCTTGCGTTGAAATACTAATTGCCGTTGGAGGAAATCTATTTTAGTCTGGTTTTAAAAGGCAGATTTTAGCACGCGTGAAATTATTACCCTTCGAAATGACGGAGGTTTTGCGATTTTTCAAGTGAAGCAGGTTGGGACGTGAGGGGAGAGAAAGGTGTGTGTGTGTGTTTATATAAAGGAAGGCCCGCTTTTCCATTTGAATATTTTGTGTATGCATGTGTGAATGTGTATGTTAGAACGACGACGACGACGACGATGCCTTGAGTCTTTGCCAACGGAAAGTCCATGCTCGTTTTCTCTCGCGTTTCGCTCGCGTGTATGTGTCTGTGTTTGTGCGCTATACGGAGTCTACGAAAGACTACGAATATAGACGGCTTATAAAAGAGCATTCTCCTTGGAGAAATTTGATCTCAATTTTCGTATTGCTCAACGTAGCTTTTCTTCGAAGCTTTACTTCATATTTTTTTTCTTTTTTCCTTTTTTTCTTATTGCGCAATATTTATATTTTTAATGTGTGTTTACGAGACAGAATGATTTTTCTTTTTTTTAAATTCCGTTGGTAAAGTTATACAAATGTAGATAAATTTCGATATAATTTCAATAAAAAATTTTTAATTTCAACGCGAGCATTATAAACTAGGATGAATATATTTTTCTTTAACATTTTCTAAGACTATTTTTTACGTATTTTAAATTTAATAAAATTTTTAAACCGAAACAATAAATTCCTTTAGAATTCGGACAAAAAAAGCTCGATACGAAAACACGTATTTTTTAAACTGTCCAATAAGAATAAGCGATACACGCCAAAAAAGCTCTTCATTAAATCCATTCATTTTACAAAGCACGTAATCATGTCAAAAATAACGTCTGTGAGGAAAAAAAAGAAAAATACATCGTACGTCATCGTATATTCATCTGAAGCTTGCGAGATTTTTTTCCAACCAGCAAAAGTAGCGCCGTTAAATATTATTCTTAATTCCATAGCAACTGAAGCATTACATAATCCACCATCTACGCGGAATCATGAAAATATCCAGCGACAGACCATCGAATACTCGCGCTTGGCCAAATAAGAGCAGAGCAAAAAAAGATCCAGCGAGGCCAAGGAAACGTTGTAGCAAAGAAGAAAAAAAAATGAAAAAGAATAAGTCTGCCGCACGCGGTAAAAAAGTCGAGCTTGCGGACGTAAACATCGGCGAGATATCGAGGTGAAAGGAAGAAGAAGAATATATAACTATGGAAAAAGAGATGAAGGGGGAAAGACGGGTAGAAAAAAAAGGTGCCGGCTGCCACCGCGTCGGCAACTTTGGAATCCCTTGCGTAAGAAAAGCTTCGTAACTCGCGTCGTCGTCGTCGTCGCTCGCACTCATTTCGGCCTCTCTCTTTCTCTCAGCTTGCTTCCGCGCTACCTTGCCATATATCTCACTCTCTCTTTCTCGCGCATGCAAGCAAGCACGAGCTTGCGTACACGGAGGCCTCTATAAATATCATGACCCGCGTTTCGAGATGCGGCATTTCGGCGTTTTATTATTATAGCCGGCTGAGCGGCCGGTATCTTCTATGTGCGTTTGTGTATGTATGTGTGATGCGTGTATGCGTGTATTAGTGCCGCGAGCGTAGGCTTTTCGCTATATACTCTACCTCCGCGGCTAACAATAGCACGGCCGAGTCAACTCTTACGCCAGCGCTCGCGCGCGAGGTGAGGTGAGCGCCGATCCGCCCCGAAAGCGCCGGATCGGGTTTGCTGAACCGAAGAGTGTGCTAGCATATATAGAGAACGAGCAAAAGCTTGCTTTAACAGTTGCGTAATCAACGAGAAAAGCTCTCTTTTACTCTCTTGCTTGCGTTCGCGTAGACGGGATTGCGATGCTGGGATTTTTTTTTTCATGAATTTTGAGGCCACCGTTAAGAGCTTGCAAGCTTGCGACGTTCTTTTATTTTAAAATTTTTAATTTTTTAATTGACGATGTGAGCTTATTTTATTTTTAATCTTGCGTCTCTTTTTATGTTTTTGAGAAAGCTTGAAATTTCGTTTTTTATTTGATGCTAAACTAGAACGTTGCATAATTTTCTGAGTTGTTTTGATATTTTTCTGCTTTGACCGAAATGTTAGATTGTTTATTTCTATCGTAGCATCAGAGCATAACCGATATACTTTATTTTACACTTGAAAGAATGTTGAAATGCTTTTGAAATTGAAACGATATATTTAAGATTATAAATAAGTTTTATTTTAAAATAAAAAAATTCTCTTTTCTTTTTTAAATATATTGTTTTCTTATAATAAAATATGCGTGTACGATATAATTAAACAGATTACACAAAGCTTAAAACAAACTGTAAAAAAAAGATAAATAGTTGGGAAGGTCATACATCTTATTTCATTTCCGTCGCACTAGTAGTAGTAGTAGTAGTAGTAGTAGTAGTAGTAGTAGTAGTGAGTTGGCAAATTCTAATTTCAGACCAAATGATCAGATTTAGATTCATTAAAATAGACGTTTACCCTTTATATTTATCTCATATTTACTGTCAACCCCGGCATCACTAGAACTCATTCACATTTTCTATCATCCGAATAAATTGAAAAAATTTACATTGCCTACGCATTTTTCAAACTCATTAGTATTTAACGACACGTACATCTAACTTATTCGACACACATCAATCAAAGCCAACCAACATCATCAAAAAAGCCTCAATTTCAAAATTTGTTTTCTTAAAAAATTTTACACACAATGAATATTAACTCGGATCCCCCATAACCATAAATTTAAAGACACCACAAACAAAACAATCTATAGAAAAAATAATAAACATCCATCATAATAACATCATAATATCCATGTCAAATATGACCATGACGCGAAAAAATCAGCTGGTCTTCCCCCCTATAAGCAAGATAAAGGCACAGAGTACATAATAATCCGAGGTTCTCCTCCCCCTAGTATGGTCACCGCGGTTCGTTTTTCGCTCTTGAAATAGAAGCCAAACGCGTCTTGCCGGGTTCCCGATACGGTTCGGCCGACGCTATAGTTAGTGGTTTTGTATTTGTGTGCGCGCAAGCTTTTCTAATCCCCTCCTCTCCTCTTTTTCTTTTAAAACCAACTTGCTGCCACCTACTACTCTCTGTTCTGGCGTTTTGGCTTTTTCGCGGTTTAGTCATCTTTCTCTCTCTCTCTCTCTTTCTTTCTTTCTTTCTCTCATTCTCGCGTCCCTGCTCTTTTTATAAGTGCGAGCCGGTTCCGGCCAAGCTTCTTCTATTTCACGCGCTCCATTATAATCTTTCCTCCTCGTTGGTTTACTTTTGCTTTAATTTTCAGAGTGTGAATATGATGACCTTCCTATTCATTCTCCTTGTGGGGTATCGCGTTCCGTTATTTAGAGCTATAGTTTTGCAATTCATTTTGTTTTTTTTTTTAAATTTAAAAGCTTTTTAAAAAAAAACTGACGATAACGTTGCAAGCTTGACGTTTTAAATTAGTCAATGATGATTTTATCATTGAAATTTTGTTTTTGTTTTAGGGATATACTATTATAGTATATGTTATGTAATTGCGTGTAAGACCAACGACGAGAGCTTGATTTTACTCGACTTGATGATGTAAGGCTTTTATTTTTAGTATTGTCTTATATTTAGCACGCGTAATCATCGGATAACCAAATGATTTGTTTGGATTTTAATTGAGATTAAACATCGGATGGAGAAAAGAGCTTGCAAAATTTAATGACTAAAAAGATGGAAAAATAGAATGACCGACTTTTTGTTTATCGTATATATAACTTTGGTAATTTAGTAGTCTGTTGACGAAATCTTTTGGTTGTTTTACATATACATACAATCGTTAAGATTAAAGATCGTCTGTATTGTCATTGTAATTTTTAAATTTTTTTTTTCTTCGTTACCATCTATTTTTATACCATATAAACTTGGAAGAGCTTTATACCAGACTAGAGTATTTTAGACGCTATTAAATTCTTAATTTAAGATCGCAAAGAGCTCAAAAATTTTTCTCCTTAAATACAAAATATATCTCATTCTTCGTACTATAAAAAGCAAATCTCCGCTTCGAGCTTAAATCAACGAATAAATTCATGGAAAATCAAAAGATACATAAATTCTCCAAGCTCTATACTCCAATGATAAATAAGAAGAAAAAAAACGATCGTTAAATGTACGGCATCAAGCTAGCAACGATATTTACGATATTTGGCTATGCGACAAGTCGGCAGTTGTGTCACTTGGCACGTCTCACTGCTATTACGAGTTACGGACGTTAACTTTGTCGTAGTTTTAATCGTCATCGTATTATACAGCCACTATTACTAGCCATCGAATTACGCGCTATTACGAATTGAAACGTTTCGCGAACGCAATGCGAATCTTCGAGATGCATATGTTCGGGTATTGCGCCAAGTGGATGGCGATAATTCGATCGAAGAAAAAAAAAAAGAAATAATAATGCAAGAAGAGTCAAAAAAAAGTTCGCAGCTTCCGTTCTCGAATGCACACACGCACGCCATTCGTGTCTATTTTTAATGGAGAATTGAGACTGCTGCCGCTGCTACTACTAATGCTGGCTTTAACTGCGCCTCTGAAAGCTCAATCAAGTTTCGTCTTGAGATAATTTTTCGTTACTTCGGCGAAAGCTCGACTTTATTTTTAATTCTTCGGTTAAACTCTCAAATGTGGGTAAGAAATTTAAAAAGCACGACTATTTTATTTTTTTTAAAGTTATTTTTAAATCGTTTTATGCAGTTCGTTGTAAGTACGTTAAAAAAAAAAGAAAAGTCCGCCAAGTGTGCAAGCTCTCATAACCGTTATGAAAGCTCAACAAATTCATAATCAAGATAAAATTTAGATAAACGAGTTAACAAAATAAAATAATAAAACAATGATTGAAAAAAAGCTTTCCGATATAAATGACCTTCGAAAGGTGAAAGTGCAAAGTAGAGCTTTTTGCAAGCTCGACACTCCAAATGACGTGCGTGGTTTCCGAGAAAGAGAACTAATATAACCGATCTGAGATAAAGTCGGAAAATGTAAAAGAAAAAAAAAGAGGGTACATACCTCGCCACCAGGAAGGCCGACGGAAACGATATCGCCCTTAGTCGCCTTAATCTCACCAAGTAGATAACCTTCCTTCTCATCGGGAATCCAGCAAGCCTTCTTCGCATCGTAAGGTTTCGTCTGATCGATTCTCTTCTGCTCGAGAGAGACGTACAAGTATGGGGTCGGATCCGCATCCTCGTCCTGTTTCTGTGGGGCCGGCATCTTGGCTCGAGCTAAGAAGCTAAGCTAAGATCGATCAACTATCGGCTCTCACGCCTGCTGCTGCCGCTGCTTCTTTATAACTGACTAGTTCTGTTGTAGCTGCTGCTGCTGTTGATCGGCTAAAGCTCTCACCGTGTGGCCCCCCTTCAAAATTTTTGTGTGGGCCGTTGGGAAGTCGAGTGACGAGGGGGGGAGAGCGGATTTTTAAAAAAACTCCGCGCTCGCGCTAAGCAATCGAGTCGTCGTCGGCGGCAACGGCAACGGTGGCTATTGCTACTTGATTTCCTCTACTTCTGGTCGTCGTCGAACTTTTTCTTTTTTGTCGTCGTCTTCGTTTCGGCGTTTTTCCAAACTTTCAAGTTTCCTGTCTTGAAAGGTGAAATCCTCTCGTCGCGCTTATTACGGCACTCTTTCTATCTCTTTTTCTATCTCGTATCGTGAATTTAGGGGGCCGCTTGGTAGGTACTGAGGGGCTTCTCCTCCTCCTCGGATGCCCTGCCTCTGTCTCTCTCTCTCTCGCTCACACACTATATCTCTCTCTCTTTCTCTTATTGCTTAATGTTTGTTTGTTCGTCTTTTTCCCGGGTCTCTCTGGCTTCGGCGGCGGACGGACTGCTTCTGGCGGCTCGAACTGGGCGGCCCTGTGGGGCAAGACAGAAATTCATAATGAGCCTCGCGGACACCAACATGGCGGCGCTGCGTTGCAAGCTCGCTCTCTCTTTCTCTCTCTCTTTCTTTTCCGCGCTTGCCCACCCCCTCCCTTGCGGATCAATCTCGGACTTGTGAATCTCTTTCTCGAGACTTTCCCCTCCCCCCTCCCTTCTTCTCCTTCCCATCCCTCATCCTTCCCCGCTCCTACCACCCCTTCTTTGGCCCTCCATCGCGTTATTTTCACGATAGCGCGATCTCTCCTTTCTTTTATTTTTGATGTCGGCTTCGTCTTCTCTCCCCACAACCCCCTTTTCCTCCCCCCTCGTCCTTGTTTGCGCTACTATTAGCCGTCTTGAAATTGGGTTTGCCGTTTTAAATTTCCATTCTGGCATTCGGAAGTGAGAATGCGTGGAATGCGATAATTTCGTTTTACAGTTGTGTGGTTAATGTAAGGAAGAGGGGGAGAATACCGCACCCCCGCATTTGTCCCAATTATCAATCGTTTTGACATTGCGATAAGGAATTAACAATTTTCTTTTTTTTTATCAAGTAAGAATAAGGGATGTGTAAGAAAATTGGATTTGTTGGGGGTCTGTTTACAATATAACAAAGTTTTTGTGATTTACGTTACTGGTCTATCATAAATTTTAGAAGAAATATGATTGGATTCCAAGTAATTGACATGTTTATGCAGAAAATTTTAACGAGAATACAAAGTTTACGAGATACATTGCTGAAAAGGACTTTGATTCAATATTTATTAAATATTCAAAATTTAATTATCTCTAAAAAACTTTGCTCGTCATAGCTTTTTTACGAAAGAATTTGTTGATAAAAATAGTTTTATTGTTTTTTATTTTTTAAAAAAATATAATTAAATTTTTTTTTTTTGGAATAATTTTCTCATTATGAAATCTTTGAATAAATTTGTCCAAAAAATTATTAAAATTTTTTCAAAAATATGAAATATAAGCATTAAATATTAACAAATATAGAGTAGAAATATTAATCCTTTTTTAATACTATCACAAGTATATTTCGAGCCAAAACTTATAAACTCAGAACGATAGTCGCTGAGATTCGAACCCACGACATGTGGATTACGAAGTCTACGTTATACCGACTGAATCATTTTAAATACTATTAACAAATATATATTTAGTAATAAAAAAAAAGAATTTAAAAATAATTGAGATATGCAATTAGTAATTAAAAAAATGATTTTTAATGTATATATAAATTTGAATTATCAAATAGTATTTGAAAAATTACTTACAAAAATAGTAAAAATTATTATTTTTAAATTTTTCACAAAAAAAGTACAATTGAATTTATTAAAGAATTCTAATTTATAGAAAGAAAATTAAACACAATAACTATCACATAACTTTGTTAGTGGTCGTATTTTCCGACTTGGCGACAAATTTCATTTAAATTATTGTATAAATTTGTAAACATTATAATTAAATCACTTTTTTATACTTGCTACAATTTGAAAAATATAATACAATTAATTTCTGGAATTTGCCGTTATTTTGGTCACTGACAAAGTCACATGGTAATTTAATATAACAAATTTTTTTAGAGCAATATTTCGTAAAATAAAACGTGAAATAAAAGTTATTTATGCAAAGAAATAAAAAACAAGGATCAGCGATCATTAAAACTAAAAATATCACTTGATCAAATATTTATCACAAGCTGGCCAACCAAAAAAAAAAAAAAAATGACATTAAACAGTTCACCAAGTCCTCTAAATCTTGGTGGCCAATTACATCCAAATCACTAATCGATCTGATTCTCCACGAAAACATCACAATAACTTTTTATTAATTCCATCAAGCAAACTTGCAACAATTTGCAAAATTAAAACAGTCCTTGATTACTCCATCACCAAAAAATTAAAAAAAAATTTATTTTTTTTCAACGCAAAATAATGCAAAAAATGCACACACAAAAGTTGTTGTCCTTTACTTTGGTAAATGTACACAGACACAGACACACTTGAATCCTTGAATTTGCTGGCACACTTGTAATTGACGGAAAATTCGGTAACTTCCGGTAACAGTATCACTTGCTGCTAGTAGCCAGCTGGGCGTGGGCCGACGTTTCCAAAAAAAGTTACAATCAAAGTCGTGCTCATTCTTCTCGTTCCGCTCTTGCCAAACCTCCTTTCCCCTCCCCCCCCCATCCCTCCCACTTCTACTCCATCACCATCTCCCTCTCCCTTCCCCCCCTTCACCCCGCACCTGTTGGCTTCTCGGATTTCGCGTAGCGTCCGCGCCAATTACCGTCGTCCACCCACGTAGTAATCCCGGAGTGCTGCCAACTTTTAAGAAAAAAGCAAAAACCCCACAACGAAATTCCTTCTTAAACCGAATGCTTTCAAGACAAGAACGAGGAAAAAGTTAAAGCTTATATTCCCCCTTCCCCCGCTTTACACCTCGCGAGCTTTGTCTTTACTATATATACATCTGGCCTACCTATATAACTCGAACAAAAAAAGATCTCGAAAGAGTGAAAGAGAAAGAGAGAGATGGTGAAAACGAGAAAGAGCTTGCAAGCAGCAAGTGGATGCTCGCGCGCGCGCAGTTGAGCTTTAGCGTCCGGGCAAGTAAGAGTTAGATGGTAGTATCGTTCTCTATCGGCAGAGAAGATACTGGACCAGCTTCGTAAACGAAAGAGTAAGAGAGAAAGAGAGTAAGATTTTCGTAAAAGATGCTCGGACTATGCTGGATGGTATACGTGTTGCGCACTTACGTTAGAGAGCCGTTCTGTCGGCGAGCCGAGCCGGGCCTCCCAATATAAGCGCGTGCAACGTGATCCTAGCTTGTAATGCGAGCTTTCATTGGTAAGCTCGCTCGACCAATCCCCGACCTCGTTACTTCCCGGGCAGATCTACCTTTTTAGGCGGAGAGCCGCGCTAACGCACATCACCCCCCTCTCTCCCTACCCCTCCTACAGCTCTGCTGCTTGCTACCGAGCTTGCAAGCTTAGAAAGCTTTAACCCTCTCTTCTTCTCTTTCTCAGTCACTCGCTTTCCTTCTCTTGCTTTTACAGTGGCTGCTCGGAAAGTGTGACACGCGCGTTAGGTATCCCACCTCCTCCGACTGCTACCATCTCACTCGCACGCGCCTCTGACGCCCAGGATCCAAGGGGAGCGAAAGATCAAAATAGCAAGTTGGTGGGGCGACCCTCCCCCTCCGTTTCCCATCAACCACCTCCATAGCTTGAGCTTGAGGATAGGAGGGATGGGAGACGAGGCGAGACCTCTGGTGCGCAGGATCGTGGCTGAATAAACTATAAGCTTTTGCGCCGCCGTCCAGTCGGCAAGCAGACGTGGCTACCGACACCGAACTTATGCCCTTACTCTTATAGAGTATTTGGTGTATCACCTTTTTTTTCTTTTTTATTGTTTATTTGATAAAATTCTTTTTAACTGTTTTTTTAGTTGAAAGAAAAAATAATTGAAGAATTATTATAGTGAAAGAATCAGGTTGAATATCGAATGACGCTTAATAAAAATATAGAAGAAGTATGCTACAATCGATTTGAAATAATCAATTTTTTTGAATTATTATTGATTTTAATAAATAAAAGTACAATCAACTGATGAATACTCGTTATTTGATAATTATTCTTTAAAACACTATGCACTAGAATTATCGGTTGAGTTAATTATAATATAACGGATTCATTAAATAACTAAAAAATATTAATCATTAATTCGTATGCATACACAAACAAAAATTATTAATTTCTGTTATTATAAGCCATATTAATTAACGCGTTCCCTTGGCATATCTCACCAAAAGACCGGATATGCTTTGCAATTGTTACATTTATTTTAACCCTTTGATTTTAATAAGAGTCGCTTAGGTAATATGTAATACTATTACGAATATGCTGTGCTATATGTAATCATATTTCATTTTCCTTATTCTCACTTCTCTACTTCTACCGAATTTATAATTCGAAATTTTTAGTAGTTTGCACTATTTTATATCATAAAGCGCATCCCCAAAAATTTTCTGATACTATTTGTACTTTGTTTTGACTATCGTGTTATTTTTTATTTTTTAATGCTGCTCCATACGTCCTTGTGATTTATATTAGCATTTCGTCAGATGACATTTCTTAATGTATTTATTATTTATTCATTATCTTACCCAATATTTATTTAGTATTATTTAAAAGCACAAATATTTAAAAATAAAATTTCTTAAAGTATATAAATAATTATTCAATATCAACTAATCCATTTTGCATTTAAATTGCTCACATTCCAGTCTTGCTATACACGGCTGTTACTACTTAAAAATATGAAATTTTATTGTGACATGAATTATTGCTATTATTGTTGATGCAAAATTCAAAAAGTTTATAGTCTGTTTCAAAAATTTAATAACTTTACCAATACAACACACAAAACTTTTTGTATTGATATTTATTTGAAATTAATTCTTACGAATTGGCATTCACTGGTAAAACAGTCATACTTGCTTGACTATTACTACTGAAAACTCTTTACATCCTATTGCCAAGAAAATCAATTAGTTATCTGAATAACAAATAAATTGTCTATAAAACAAATCAATAATAATAATCATTAAGAAAATCTATGTATCTTCCTTAAATATCCGCAAGCTTAGATATTAAGCTTGCAAGCTCGCAAGTTCTCATGAATGACAGCATTCACGTGGTTTTTCGCGCGACTAAAAACCACGTGGCATGATGATCGCCTCGAAGCCGAGCACTAGGTAAAGGTTACTCGTCCATCGGCAGTTGAGAGAGAGAGAGAGAGAGAGAGCGAGAGCAAGAATCACCGAAAGAGAAATAAGGACAGAAGTAAAGCGTGCGAGAGAGCTTCGATTGGAAAGATTCCGCGGCGGTTGCAGCGAACGAACGAGAGCGCGGATATTCGTGATGAGAGTGTGTAAAAGAGGGAGAGAGAGAGGCGCTCGTGTTAGCGCCAGTCGCTCTGGAAATACCCGCATGCTCGACCTTGAAATCGCCCTGGGAATGAACGCAAGCTATGGAGAGAGAGAGAGAGGGAGAAAGGAGGCTGCTTGATGCTTTAAGCTCACGCACGCACGCAAGCTATACTGAGAGAAAGAACGATAAGCAAAAACGAGTGGCTGAACAAATATACGCTCTCATCACTGTACGCTTACGGTTAAAATTTGTGCAGATATGCAGACTTCTTGTGTTTTCGATATAATATCCTACTGGAGAATTTTTGCGATTATTTGTTTTTTTGATTATTTGTGTTTTTATTTTTTTTAAATTTCTTGCATTTGTAAGAATAGTATCTACATATAACATGTGGTATGGCTATAATCGAGATATAATAATACGATAATGAAAGTTTAAAAGTGAAAATATTATTTCATTAGTGATTTTGTAAAATCAGTCAGAATGTGAAATTGGTTGTTTTTCACTTTGATATGCGAATGCCAGAAGCTGCAGTTATAGAACGTCAAACAGCAAATAGCAGATGCTCTCATGTGGAATAATATTTACAGCAAGCGAGCCTTGATGAGCGAACGCTAAGTCGGATGGTGAATGAACGCGATTCCTTATTTGACAATCAGACCCCCACGGTTCCGTGAAACTACGTAATCAAATTCTTACTGGCTGACGAAGCTCTGGCTTTTACTATATATTGTAAACGTCATGTTTCTTTTTATTGCTTTAAGGAATGCGCATACGCGTCATAAAGAGGTAAAAATTTTTAGATTATTTTGCCAAAAAAAAAATTGTGTTTTGCAGATTTTGTTTGATTAAATTTTACGATAATAGGATATGGCCAAGTTTATTATAGCATATTAGTAAGTGTTAAATAGCTTTCTGTGAATATTAAAATAGCATTATTGAAAATAAGTTTTATTTTTAAATAAACAGTGTCAAATTGAATTTTTTAAATAAGGCTAGTATACATCATTCTATTCTACGTATATAAGTAGATTACTGCCAAGATTGGTAAGACAGAACAATTTGGCATTCTGAGCTGTAAATTTACTAACTTAATTTTGTTATAAATAATAATGTGGTTAAATACATATTATAGAAAGAGGAAAAAAAGAAAACCTACAAAGTTTAATTTTATCCGAGTTAAAAGTTAAAAGTATGGCAATTAGCAGTTTCAACTTTTCTCTTTAACGAAGCCAAAATGCCATTTAAAAATCAACGAAGCCGACAATCGATGTAAAGATAACGAAGGTCAAAACTTTGCTTGACTTGGATTATTTCCAGCTTTTACGTATAACCATACGAAAATGTTTTGTAAGTTTAGTGTGTAGTTGTCTGCAAAACATAGATTAGAGAAGAAAAAAAAAACACAATCAGTATAAACTTTTTTTTTCTTTTCAAGTTCTGAGGAGTTCAGAAGCATCAGAGCATTAAATTAAATTTACGAGGTAAGTATATAAATGTTGCCACTTTCACATTTATATTCAGTTTGAATTTCCTACTTTATGAAGGCTGAAAATCTAGCAGCTTGGACATTTGTCTAAAATGAATATTTTTAATTCTATTTATAAAATAAGAAAATCCCATTCGAGTTACGTGTGTTGTATTATTTAATAGAAGATATTTTAAATCGTTATATTTTTGGTATATAGTCTGAAAAATTGACAAAAAAAAAATAGTTTTGAAAGGGGGAAAAAAAAAACATAAATGTCTATTCGAATTTTTGGCAGAATTACTTAATAATCGCAATATAAAATCTTTCAAAATACAAAATTGAGGAAAAATATTGCAAATTTATTTGTAATAATAATTAATCATTATAAATTGATATGAATGACATAATTATAGTTTTGTAAGTTGAACACATTGTATTAACACGTTTACTGTTTCAATGAAAAGATTTATTTCATTGCTTTTCCAACATCATTATTATTTATGTATCAAGTATATTAAATTAACAATCAATTACGAAACAAAACACTTAATTAAACAGAATGATAATATATAGTATATTTAAAAACAACCAACACACAATGCTCATTACAAATAAAAAAATTAGTCAAATTACTTATTATAGCATAAAGCATGTAACGCATACAAATTAAATAAATTGGTAAACTTGACAAGCTACACGTGTCGATAATCGATTTTGCTGAAATCCTCGACGTATGAATCGCACAGGGGTATATCCTGGTCGTCGAAAGAAAGGTACAAGTGCGGGAGTAAGCTAAAAAGAGAAAGATAATACGAGAGAGAGAAAGAGAGGACGAGGGAGCACGGAAATAGAGGCATTGCGCAACGTCCCGGTAAATTGGGATTCTGACGACGCGGGCGGATGCCGAGAGAGAAAAAGAGAGAAAAAGATCTTGCTCTGTAAGTTGGTGCGAGAGTTGCTCACGCGAAGGGACGAGAGTATCGTCGCGACGAACCTTACAGCAACTATACTTATACTCGAGACGTCACTAG
>JAPYZE010001299.1:0-23958 GCA_030522805.1 Leptomastidea abnormis | reverse complement strand
TGTGTGTTTGTGTGTGTGTGTGTGTGTGTGTGTGTGTGTGTGTGTGTGTGTGTGTGTGTGTGTGTGTGTGTGTGTGTGTGTGTGTGTGTGTGTGTGTGCCAATCTATTAGCGTTTTCTATATACTTCACAATTTTTATTTTGAAATATAATTTGAAAATTAATTTGATAATATTATAAATATTTATTAAATATCGAACACTTACTTATGTTTACTTGTGCTTTTCCTTTTTTTTTTTTTGCAAATCATACATTTTCATTAATTTTGTATTATAATAATAGATGAAATTTATGATGCATCGCTCAAACTCTATAGGTTTCTTTACAAAAACAAAGAGAATGAAAAAGTACGATAGCACAAACAAGTAGCTAAAAAAAGTAAAGATCGAAGCTAACGTGAAAAATCACTCTCTCTCTCTCTCTTTCTCTCTCAAGAAGAAAGATCATTTTTTACTTGATAAGAGGGGGATAAATATATATTCAAGAAAAGAGCCTGTCAGTCGTACATAAGAGTTTAAAGCACACGATGATGAATCTTCCTCGTCTATCACAATAATTGTTTTCTCGTATTTCCCGCACACGTACATATACATAAGAACACATCTTTGAGAAGCTCCTTTTGCAAAGGGGGAGAGTCAAAGGGGGGTAAGTATAGTACAACGGAAACGCAAAAGGAGGAAGAAGCAAGAAAGTTGCCTTACGAACGAAGAAATAATTCACAATGTTCGGCAAAAGAGCAGCAGCAGCAACAGCAGCAGTAGTAGTAGCGACAGCAATAGCATGCTCTGGCATCTTCTCTCCCTACAAAGCCCCAACCTCTCTCTTTCTTTCTCTCAGCATAGCCGTCGTCGAGGGCAAATTAGAAAGGCATCCTCCTCCTCCTCTCCTCCTATATCCCTCTCTTTCCTCCCTTAGTTCCCCAGCCGCCCTACCAAAGCTCCCTCGTGCACAAAAGCATCCAGAGCAAGAAGCTCAGCAGCAGCAGCGCACGTACGTGTATAGAGCACACGTAGTAGTTCCCAGCGTCCTGGGCTTTTGCTCCCATCCCCTTCGGCTACACCCCCGCTTCTGCACCACCACCACCACCCTCCCCCCTCGTGTGTAAGCCTCCCCCTCCTCCTCCACCACTCACCCAGCCACCCAACTCACCCTATATACAGTAAAGCCCCTCACCGTACCAACGCCGGCGGCTAGGCTTTTCCGAAGTTAAAGAGCTTGGGGGGCATACGTGCGAGAGAGTCTCGGAGAGTGAGTGAGTGAGTGAGTGAGAGAAAGCGACGTAGGGGAGAGAGCAGCAGCCTACGTGTGTCCGGGGGGGTCGACTGGCGAGGGATGTGAGGGTGGGTGGTGTGTCCCGGTGGCGGTGGTGGTGGCGGCCATTTTGAACGCATATATCGATTGTTTGGCGGCTGGCTGGGCGCTTGTGCTCTCGCGTGTGCTCTTTCTCTATCTCTCCTCTTACTTCTTGGCCATTCGCGCAGGCTCCCTCTTCTCGTGCTATATATATTGCTGCTAGCTGCCACTACTAGACCTCTCCCCCCTCTCTTTCCCTTCGTAACGGTAGAGACTACCCTCTCAGCCTGTGCTATTCGTCCTCGGAGTTGGCTCCGCGTCTATGCTCGTGTGTGAACGTGAAGCTCACGTTCGTGTGTTGTAAGCCAGGTTGAGCTATATACCTTCCTTCTCAAGACATTCGACTCTCCCATACCCTATGGCTCTCGGGCTTTCTGGGTAGGACGTGAAACTCCTCTCTCTCTCTCTATACTTACCCGGGGAGTTGAAAAGCTGCTCGAAATTTGGCTTCAGGCTGACACTTATTATCTATCTGTCCCTGATCTCTTTTAACAAACTTCTGCAAGACTTATTCTTCTTCTGTCTCTTTAACAAACTTAAGAATATGTAGAAAATGAATATTATTATAAATATTTAATTTACATTAAAATAAATGAATAAATTTATACTTAACATAAAAAGATCGTCTATCATATACATAAAAATTATTCAGATAGTCAAATTCCGCAAAGTATACAATATTTCTTTTTTATTTAATATGGCAATGAGTAAGCATCATCATTACTCACATATTCATCCCAGCATTAAATATTTTCCCCAGTCGCGTGTCATTCGCGCGCAATCATATCCCTTAAAACAACCCTATGTTGAGCGCTTCCCGTTCCGGTCATCCAAAATGTACACCTGACCCGAGGTCAGAGACCGCTTCTGCTACAACTGCTTATATTACTTCTTGCCCATCCCTGCATGCATGCGAGAGCTGCTTCCATCTCATTTGCTAGACAAACCATGTCCAAGGGGAAAATAGGGGGAGAGAGGTTTGGGGGGGGGGGGGGGGTAAGGCTCTCTTGAATCGCGAATATATATACACATACATATTATATGTGTGTTGTATATATACCCCTAAAACCGACTAGAACCGCCCCACGACTCTAGCGTTCAGCCAATCCCTGGTCGACTCGCTGACCCTCGCAACCACTGCGCAGGACCAGAGCTCCCCCTACTGTATTATGTGTACCCCCGCGCCGTCTGATCGTCCACGTATGACGCGCACTTTACGCTATACTGGACAACCTATGTATGGTCTCTTATGCGAACACACCTTAGGACACTTTTACCGCTATGAAATATTGGTAATTATACTTTTGATTATAATCTTTTTTATTTAGAAATTTAGATAATTTTTAGGATGTTAATGAATTTTTAAAAATTATTTATTGATAAAATTTAAAATAATAAAATAAAATTGTATTAATCTAATAAAAAGAAATTATGATATTATATTGATGACACTTAAATGGATTATAAGATAGTAAACAGAATAAATTAATTATCTGGTTAGAATAACTGAATAATGGGCAGTCAAGCGTTGATAATTAAATGAATATGTATTCCAATAAAATGAATATTTCATCTGGTTTTCTTGAAATCGAAAGGCTTGAAAACTAATTCCCTTTTCAAGAATGTTTGTGATGGAGATGTAGGAGATGAAGAGTAAAAGGTATAGTCGAAGAGGGTAGGGAATAGGTAGGAGGAAAATAAGAAAAAAAATACACTTAATATCACTGCAGTAGTGCCAGTATATAAGAAGGCCTTGAGAAACCTGTAGCTTCAAGTAAAAGAGAGAGAAAAAGAGTCGCCAAAGTCGACGGCGGCAGCAGCAGCGGTGGTGGTTCATTATAAGTTTCGCGGGGTGAAAGTGTGCTCTGGGTGGTTGGTTGGGGGTGGGGGTGTTAAAGAAAGAAAGAGAGGTCGCTTATAAACCTCGACGAGAAAGAATGAGAGTGAGAAAGAGAGAAAAGCTAGTCAAGGGAAGAGAAAAAAGGGGAAGCGAAGCGCGAGAGAAGAACTAAGAAACTCGTCGATTGTAAGACTTTCCCTCTCTCTTCGAGACCCCCCGACCTTCTTTACCTCACCCTCTCCTCTACTATTACCCTCGCGAAACGAGGAAAATGATACCGGCGAAAAGCTTTGGCTTAAAGGGGAAGTTTCGTGTTAGCAAAGTAAAACGCGAGTTTCTTTGAAGCGCATAAAATTTTAGATTCTCCTGTATAGCTCTCTCTTTTTCTACAACCCCCATCCCTCATATTCTTTTTTTCTACTCGTGAATGGAATGCCAGGTTTCTGCTGCAGTTTGCTTTTATTAAATCACTGGTGTTATTGCCGTGTGTAAGGTTGTTATATTATTTGCGCGAAATGTGTTAGAGTGTGTATATATATAAGAGATGTGTCTGGAGCTATGCCAACTAGGTGAAAAATACGGAAAGTGTAAGTCGCGAACTCTAACCCCCTTCTCTTCTTGTTTTACTTTTCGTTTTTTTTTCTTGCAGACGTGTCTCGCGGTTTACGGAACCGCGCGACTTTTATTTAAATTATGATCTCGGCCTTGCGTTATGTCTTTCGTTTTCACTTTTTTTTTTCTTACACGAAGTTTATCTTGACTTTTGTAGCTGAATTCTTTTGCATAGATTAAAAAATTTATTTATTTATTTATTTTTATTTGTTATTTCGTCAACAAATAAATTAATAAAAATATAGTTCCATTCGTTAAAATTTTGAATTAATTTATTAGTATGAAATTATATTAATTCATGTTTAGTAACGCAATTTCAATAAAATTAAAAAGTTTCAAAATCTCAAAATATTTACACTAATCTTAGAGCAGAAATAACTACGATAGCTTAACGAAGAAATAAAAGCAATAAAAGAAGCAAAACAAAAAAAAGAATAAAAAAAAAGCCAAGAGTAGAGGGCTCATAGTAGTCTTGTTCGATAATTACCAGCGTCTCGCGAGCAAGCGGTAGTGAAAGTCGTCGACTTGAAGAACTCAGTTTCTCACACCCCTTAACTCTTTCTATCTTCTTTCCACAACCCCTACTTTTTCTCTCTTTCTTTCTCTACTATATATATATCCCAAAGCCACCCTCTACTTCTCTATCCTGCTCTTCTCTTCAGCTTCTCATTTTCCCGACGCATTTACGTTTCGTTTAACGGCTCAACTTTTCTCCGAGGGCTTTTCCTCAGCTGCTGTAGCTGCTATATAGCAACAGCAGCAGTATGCTGCTGCACTTTCTCCGCTGAACTCTCGTGATCTTTCTTTTTTCTTTTCTCATTCTCCTTTTACTTTTGTCTCGCAAGTTTCTTAACTCGGTAAACGTTGATTAATTGGATCAGTGGTGGATTGAATTTCACGCCTTTTTCTCTTTTCTCACCCCTTTCTTTCTTTCTTCCTTTCTCCTCCTACTTTTCTTTAGTTCTCATAATACTCTTCTTGCTGCGTATAAAACAAAACTACTACTCGATATTCGATCGATTTACTTCCCTTTTAATTATTCGGATCATCGAGTTTCGCGTTTACTTCTAATTGCAGCCACACACACACACACACTTTGCGTGAGTTTGCTTTGTTTTTAGACTTGCTGCGTATCAAATAACGTATTGGTTTTCTATTTTTAATGGTAATTAAGTGAACGTAAAAATTTCCATTCAACCTGAAGCGATGAAACTTGAATGAAAATTATTCTTATCTATACAAACTATAAATAAAATTTACAGCTGTACAATTATAAAACAAACATTAACTTCCGTTATTCTTAAATTATCTTCTTGAATAATTCATAGCACACACACAGACATTTAAACCAACTACAAATATAAGAAAAAAAAAAAAAAATTAATCGGGCATTGGAACGCCAAGCATGCCAAGTTCCTACCGTTAAAAGGAAAATTTTCCCTCTCAGCTTAGAAATCAGGGTGAGTAAAAAGACGAGGGAGCAAAGAAGAGTAACCCGGGACACGCGGCTTCTTTAGCGCAGATAAGAGAGATATAGAAAGGAGAGGATGAGGGGGGGGGGGTGTCTCCGGCGGCTCTAATCTCCTTTTAGAGAGGCGAGTCATCGATATGCGCGCCTTTGACGCGAAATATACAGAGGAAGAGGCTACCCCCCGGCTCCTGTGGCGTTATTGGCTCGGCGTAATCCCAAGCAAGTTGGATTGCCTAGCCGCAGGGGAGCTGTGCTATGAGGTTAAGGCCCGGGGTAATGCTGCTGATGTTGAGCTGGGCCCCTGCCGACCGAGAGGGACCACCGAGTATATAAGCCCGATCGATACAGCAGATGCCTGCGCGCATGCCCCTCGCTTAGCTAAACTCTCTCTCTCTCTCTTTCTCGCTCTTCTCTCCCTTCTCGCTTTCCCTTTCTCCGCAGTAAAGCACCACTCGAGGTTCAACCCCCTTGCTGTTTTGGGGCTTCCGGTACCTGCTGATAGAGGTCGTTACTTGCTGCTTCCGTGCCTGCTTTGGATCTTTTTTCGTGAAAGACTTGTGAGACACTGGCTTGTCTGGATTTTATGTTTTACTTTGCATTGATTTTTAAAATTAGTATGTATTTAGTGAATGTGTGTGTGTGATAAGAAATGAACGTTTTGATTTTATCTTTCAAAATTTTGAATATAATTTATGACGTCTTAAATCAATGAAGTTAAAATATACTTATACATGTTTTTGAATATTAATTTTTTTCCGACTGAAATTTCAATTTTTTTTTTTTTTTTTTAATTACTAAGTAATTAATAGTGGTAATGCTATCTATAATTGATGCTATTATATTTCAAAATTTATGCTGCTTCATGCTTTTTTAGTTATTGTATAATATTACAATTTTTTAAACTATTTTAATATAATTAATTGAAATCAAAAAAATGGTTTTTGTTGAAACCGGAAAAGAGATCAATAGTCAAATACATTTTAAAAAAAAATTTATCTCACTACTTTAGAATAAAACGAATAAGTAATTTATGCTAATGAAATGTATTGTCATCATTTTCTTATCTTCAGTGTTATTACGAAAGTTGAATACTTGAACGTTTATCATGTCATTGCTCAACGATCATATTGATGTAATAAAAATTTTGCTTGTCGAAAATAATTCGTTGCAAAAATATTTAAAATTTACTTACGCTTTGAGTTGAACAAAAGCATTTGTGCAATAATGCATGTGCAAATATGATTTTTTGAGAAATGATAATACTAAATATCACTATTTATATCATTGTTATTAGTATGAAATTTATTTAAATTTTTTTTAGATTTTTTAATAAAAATATAGAGTAGGTAAAAAATGTATACATCCCTGGAAATAGGCAACCATATACTCATAGACGCAGAATAGGTCATAGTTTCTATGATCGGTCATGTCGTTCCCTTCTCTATTTAATTTTTAATTGAACAATAATATAAAACAAATTTTTTTGTCAATGTTGCAATAAAAATTCAAATAAAAAAATTTATTATTAATAAATAATATCTTCTGTAATTCGATTTTTTATTGTAAAAACTATTATTAATGCACAAATTTTTTAACAAATTAAAAAAAAAATCTTCGATAATTTTAATAACATCAACAATTGTTTATAATATTTAACAATCTCATTTTTGTATTTTTGTATTCGATAAAAAATTTTGTTCCGAATACATTTTTATTAAATGACCGACAGATGTCACGATTCATAATCTTACTATACAAACGCAGTCCACGATACAATACAAATGTTATACATAAATTATATACCATTAAAAATTAAAACTCTAAATTAAAATTCACTCTACAAAAACATAAAATATAAATCGTAAAATTTCCATCATACCATACCAATCGAAAATTGGGTATATCTAACGGTACATGAAAATAAAGAAATATATAGGGTGAGTAATCGAGTTGAAAAGAACCGTCATTGGTATAACACATTGTGGTTCAATAGAAAAACTTGTTAAAATTCGGCATAGGTAGGTATATACATATATATCGAAAGAGTCTAAAAAGGTTGCGTCGGTCTAAAAAAGCCCACGCAGTATATACATAGCCTACTCTTCCCCTCATCAAACACACGATCCGAAACCTCGAGTAAAGACTCTGAATACGTAGAATTAAAAAAAAAAAAACGCTGTATATGAGTATCAACAAGAAAGAAAAAAGAGAGGGAGGGGAGGGAGTATTCGTCGTCGTCGACGGTCCAGTTTTTATCGTAATTGCCCGTGTTTTTACGTAAGGATGATTGCACACGTGTTATCATGAAATACGGCGCTGTTTGTACAATTGTTTGCTCTCTTTCTCTCTTTCTCAAGTTCTGTGTAGAACGTCGTTGTCATCGTAGCTTGTGTTGTACGACTGCAAGCTGTTTAAGAAAGAGCCCGAAGATACTATAGTCGAGAGACGGCCGGTGGAAAAACTCCGGGCTTTTTAAAAAGCACACACACACAGATACCGTCCCCGAGGCAGTTATTTTACCTTGGAATAATTATTATTGGGACGGACGCAAGTTCTGGGGGAGATTGCGAGATCTTGAGCGATATATTGTCGCGTCGGTTATCAGTCTTTAATATACCTAGAGCTCGATGTTTCGTAAGTTTGGACTGTGTACCGTTTGATATGAAAAACAGTTTACGTATATAATATAGTCAAAAGCTACAAATTTGATTATTCTTATTTTACATTTTGTCACTTTTTATTTAACCATATAATTTATTTCGAATTTAAGAAGTTCACTATACCATCGAATAGACTTAAAAGACATCAAAAAGAGATTGCGGTTGACCGATGGTACCGCCTAGAATAGCTATTTTTTTTTTACTTTTAGCTACGCATAAGAAGATGAAAAAAAAAATCAGCGTAGGATCCTAAGTAAACACAAATTTGAGCAAGGGCCTCTGTCACAGCGTTACACGTATATACACACAGGCGCGAGAAGCTCGAATCGCATTACACAGTGTCCTAAGAAAATCGTGTGAGATAGATCTTGTATATATAAGAGAAGGCCAATAATCGCACGAGCAACCAACCAACCAACCAACCAGCTAACTATACACAGAATAGTCCAAGGCAAATCGAACAAATTGTCCGAGCAATTTACGATCTTTAAAGAAGTAATATATACCTATCCTCGCACATACACATACATACACACATACAACTGGCGCTTAATCCTCCCGAATGCTTTAATCCATTCCAGCGACACTTTGTGTCCGTGATGCTGCTGCTTGAGCATGTGTGGAATATAGAGAGCAAAGGACTCGGTTATAGCTCAGAAATGTTCATATAATAGATGGCCGGATGACCCAGAAAAAGAGAGCTTGAAAGATGAGCCCAGAGGGAGATGAAAAAAAAAACGGTTTTCCGTCGTGTCGATGTGACCGTATATACTAGCCGCCATCACCTTTACGTGTTTCCGCCTACCGATTCTTCTCTCTCTCTCTTTTTATTCGACAATTTTTTTATTCTCCCTTTATTTTTACTTCACTTACTTACTTTATATACCTAGTATATACTATATATATACCAGTTTCACCTATATTCCTGCGCGTTTACCCGTACGAATTGCTTTTCTATATGTATCGCTTTCATCATAAGAAGATCTTTTACGCCTGTGTTAGGCTTTTTCTGGACTCTCGCTTTCTTTTCGCTTATATGTATAGGTAAGCGATTGAAGACCGGATCTTTTTTTTTTTTTTCTTAATTATTTGTTACGATGCTGTTGCTTTTTCCAGTAGCATACACCTTTATCCTAGAGATGCCTTTTTTTTGCTTCCTGCACCTGAGAAAGAGAAATAAAATAAAATTAAAAAAAAAACATATTATAAGAGATATATGGTAGACATATCGTAATTTAAGCTTATACTTGCTTTTTTTTTTATTGTTACTTTTCGCCTTGTATCTGATTACATATCAAGCAGGCAGGATGAAGGTACAAAAAAAAAGAGAGAAAGAACGTAGTCGAATTAATTCATATTAATCCCGTTATGGTTGGCAATGCAGATGTAGGTATATACACCTCATAGTATCAATCTCCTCACATTTATAAATATTAATATGTTTGCAAGCGCTTCTATATCGTATATATAGATTTAAATGCATTCGGTTCTATTAATCCATCCCTTTTGGTTCTTCTCAAAGTTCACCCCATTTGAATTTATCTCTTCCCTCACTTGGTAGCACATATCCGCAGTCGAATTACCTTTCAAGTATAGTAGGTATATATAAAGAGAGAGAAAGCTAGTAGTAGAGCTTCTTCAGTCTTTCAAAAAAAGAAAATCGCATCTCGCGGGCATTTGAGAAAAACACTAAATAAATCTCTTTCTCTTCATACAACTTTTTTTTATCTTCTTCTTCTTTAGATTCAAACAAGCGTAACGTCCAACCCTTGAAGCTTCTTGGAATGCGGCGACAAGTCCATATATAAAAGGGTGAAGAGCCCCAGTGCGTCGAAGAAAGTCCGTAAAAAAAAATAAAAGCCCTGAAAAAAGAGTAGTAGTAGTAGGAGGAGGAGGAGCAATGATCAGGGGGTTGATCTTGAATAAAAAAAAAGAAGAGAAAAGAAGTGAATCCCTTAGGTCGTCCAGCAGCTACTCAGCTAGACTTTGGACGCTAAAGACGACTAAGTCTAAGACGGTAAAGAAAGAGCTGCTGCTTCTGCTGCTGTTACTATTGCAGGGTGACGAGGGAGAGGGGGGATGAGGGAGTTGAGAGGGATCGAATCGCGTAAATCGAGGGCACGATGCACATTCACGGACGAGAGCGCGGGCAGAGAGTAGTATATAGGCGCACTATACCTACACGCAGAGAGAGAGAGAGAGAGAGAGAGAGAGAGAGAGAGAGAGGGAGGGAGATGTGCTAGGCTTATTTTGCCCGAGGTTATACAGAAAGAGAGAGAGAGAGAGAGAGAGAGAGAGAGAGGACTAAGCAGGTCAACTCTCGGTTTCTCTATACTATACTCCTGCTGCTGCTGCTCCTGCTATGGCTGTAGTAGATCTTGCTTACTAGGTATAGTGTACCTATGAGGTATATAAAGAAGCGCACGTGCATACATACATACATACATACATACATACACATATGATGCTCTCCATATACCTCTCTCTTTCTCTTTCCCTCTCGATTTTTGGCCTGCATGGTTACTCTCGGCCACGGTAGAATCCTTTTTCTCGACCCCACTTCTTTTTTTACTCTACCTTATTGAAGGGAGAGAGAGCCTCAGGGCTGCTGCTACTACTGTCCCTGCTGTCCCTGCTTTGGGGCCAGCTGCGAAGAAAAAGAGAGAAAGAGACTGCTATATAAGCGTTGCACGCGTGGGTAAAAAAAAAAGAAGGACCCACGGCTGCTGCAGTAGAAAAAAAGGGGGAAAAAAGGAGGCAAGGGTGAAGAGATCTTTCTCTCTTTTTCTTCATCTTCAGATCCTGGCCGATCGGAGGTTTTTTTTTTTACAAACCCTTTTTGCGTCTCTCTGTGACGGACGGTAGTATAGAGGAAAGGGGTGTAGTAGGTATTATAGAGTGCGTGTTATAACCAATTCGTAAAGGGTTAGTTATTGGACGTAAAGTCGTGTATCCATATAGTTGCAGTCATATATATATAATATAGCTAGTGGTAGTGACGTATGGTGGTGGTGGTGGCCATAGGCTAAAAGTTGGCGCGTCCTCGCGACCTGATGATGAAGGAGAATATTGTAGATCCATCCGCGGGGCTTATAGTATATATACATACTACTTACTATCACAGGGAGAATGGGCCCGCTTTAATAGAGGGAGAGAGAAAGGCGGTGAAGGAGCAAGAGCGATAAGTCGCCGATTATTCCTTTGGGTCGCGTATATATAGTCTCTTTCTCTCTTCTCGTGCGCGAGAGAACAAAGCTCCGAAGTCTCTCTCTCTCTCTTCTCGCTAGACGATGACTACGATGAGAGAGTAAGAGAAAAAAAGAAAGAGAAAGAACAGATATATACTATAACGTAGGCCAAACTGATGCTGCTGCTGCTGCTCCCTAATGCCCGTTCTTTTCGCCCCCCGCTTGCGCTTCTCTTTATATGCGCTCTCTTACATACATATATACACGTGGCCCTTTCTCTCTATATCCACTATACTAGTCTTCTTGCATCTTTAACCTCCTCCTCCTCTTAACTCTTAACCCCAGCGTTAGCTGATGTACCCGCTGCAATAGCAAAATACGTCTCTCCCTCGATTTGGATGTATGTGTATGTACATGTACGAGAGAAAAAGAGATAGGCTATAGTGAATGTCCTGGGCATCTCATTGCATGTATTTACGATTATTTTCTATTTCAAGATTTAACGCGAGCGCGCTTCTTATATATAGGTATGGGCATTATTAACTATATAACGCCGCCGCAGGATCTAGTTTGATTTCAGGAAAAAGCCTTTGGGCTGATTTCTGTTAATATATTTAGATTATATCTGCTACCGTTTACTTTCTTAATTAAGCTGTTACGTAATATTGTGTATGTATTACACGTGAGTTTTATGAAAATTTGCCAGCTTTTCACAGGTTGATGATGTGTCTTAATATTACAGTTTACGTCATGTTTATCTATATTGAACATTAAGATGTTTACGATTTTTGATGGATTTAATCTTTTTTCGAAAATAAGAAGAAGAAATGTAAGTTCTAATTAATAACAGTCATGTAAGAACGATTGGAGAACATAAAAAAACATATTTTTTGTTTTTGTTATACTCGATTATTACGAAAGCTTTGAATAGAAAAAAACAAAATTTTTAAATATTAGATAAAATGTAGCTAGATAATAAGAAACATAATAAAATATTTATCACATGACCGAGTGAAGTTAAAACTTCGAGACATCATATCACGCGGCCTCGAGAAAGAAGAAAAAAACTTCCTACTTTGTCATGCAAATTCTGAAAATCGAACACACTCGTTTATCTCTATCTCTCTCTTTCTTACATGCTTCGTATATTTACAGCTGTTCAAACGAAGCTATACACGGATATTTGGTTGCCAAGGTGAAAACGCTTTATCTATAAATATAAAACGGCCAGTTTACGAGCTTAAAACTTAAGTTGTATTGGTGCCACTTACACACATACAAACTATACGTTAAAAAACTTTTCTTTCACTGGCTCTTTTAAAAAATATAAGATTTGAAGTTTTGGTATATTAAAGGGTTCGAAAATATACAGTAAAACATACGATGATCTTGGCAATTAGCAAATTGACGGGGGTGATAGCTATTAGCATAATCCCAGGTGGCTGTTGGCGTCAAAGGGCGCGTTCTCTCTCTTTTCCCCCTTCCCTCACTTGCTCGCTCAAACAAACAGGTGAAGTAAGGGGCGGAAGGAGGAGGGGAAGGGGGAGAGAGTAAAGTATACTCGGCCAGTAGCAGTAGCAGTAGCGAGGTCGTATGAGCCTCCGGGGTCTTTGGTCAGTTTGTTCGATAGCTCGGTGCTAGGCAGCCAACTACTACTACAATCAGGGGGGTCCTTGGCGCCGTGTTGGCCTCTGAAAGAGAGAGGGAGGGAGAGGGAGATGAGGCCACCGGTCAATACCTTGGCTGCACACAGGGTTGTATGAGTATAGTTAGTTTATATATACATACACATACATATATATGTGGGTATGCTCGTTAACGAGATTGTCACGCCGACGACGAGGTTCAAGCCAAACAGCTATACTTGTATCTATAGAGCAGCTTTACTTCTGCATGAGAAATCCGCGGTGGTTACACGGTGCTTTCACCGCGCGCGCGCGAGCGCGAGGGGCTACCGTTTTTTCAACTCCATAACGACCCACGCGCGAGCGCTATAGTTATGTGTGTGGATATACCTATAAGCAGCAGAGAGTAGTATATTGCTTATCGGGATCGGTTCTCTATAGCGAAAATTCTGTGATGAGAAGGTGGAAGGGGGGGCTCTCCTTTCGGTAATCTTCGCTCTTACCGACCGCACGACTGACTCTCTTTTTCTCTCGTTCTTAAACTAGTAGGTATAGTATACTAGAGGGAGAGTTGTATTAGCGAAGGACGATGCTGTATATGTCTGTGTCTGTGTGTATATGTACCGGTACTTTATGACGTTTCTAGGCCATTCAATTCAGTTGTCGTTTTCCGAACGTAATTTTCATCAATATCCCTTTCTCCCTCTCTTCCTCTCTCTCTCTCTCTCTCTCTCTCTCTCTCTCTCTCTCTCTCTCTCTCTCTCTCTCTTGCTCGGCATGGTAAATTAATGACTAAGGCTTCAGCTTGAGGATATACTTAACTACCTGATTTCATTTAATTTTACACTTTAAGCGCATAAAGACATTTTCTACAGGATTATTACTCTCACTTTGTGTGTATGGTTTAATTGATTGGCAGATTGGTAATTTAATCTATCGCGGATTCAAAGAAACATTTGTTTTTATCTTTAATGACATATGATTATTAGTTATATATTAAATCTATATAAATTTTTTTAAATAATTTGATAAAATAATATATTAAATTATTTCTTTTTTTTTCAAATAAGTATCATTATAGCAAAAATTATATTTTTTTCTAAAATTACCAAAAAAAAGTAATAATTATAATTACCAGACTATACTATTTTGAGGCTTGTTTATTAGGAGCAATTTGGAGTTTTTGGTCATTGATACACGCCCCCGTTCAAGCCAGGAGGTAAAGGGGAAAAAGAAAGATTTAAAGCTCTTCCTCCAATAAATATATATAAACGAGTGCAGCAGTCTTCTATCGAGTGGAGGGCTGCTACAGCTCTCAGTTCGTATATATACTCGACGAAAAGAAGTTCTCTTTTCTTGACTCTATCCTTCGTCCAATCGGAGGGTCGTACGGTCGAATTTATACTTTTTCGGTCCTCGTCGTCGTCATCGTCGTATCTTTCGTCGTTGTCGTCTTGGTCTTCTTGTGATACGATGAGTCGCGCAGTTGCTGTTACTGCAGGCCTGTAACGTACATTTTTTTCATTTCCTCCAGAACTGGCCGTGTTCTATTTTCGGTTTTGGAGTTTTAGAGGGACTGGAGAGCTTTCGTATTTATGATAGCCTCATGTTTTTGTCGCTTGACTTTTTCACTTGAGGGACCAGTTGTTGTTATTAGAGAATATATATATGAAAGCCTGATGCGTTTATACTTAGCTTTGTTATTTTTTTTTTTAAGTGGTAATTTTATTTATAATTTTTATTTACTTTCTTCTGCTAATTAAAAATCTTAATTTTCAAAAATTATTCTTTAAATTTTTTACAATATATCAACAAATATGTTAATTATAAATTTTTTGTTAACTAACGTTAACACAAAAGCTTTACAAAGCCTAGAATATTTCACTCGATATTTGTAAATCACCAACATTTCCAAAACTTGCGGCCAGACACATATCTCCAGTCGTCCCTTACAGGATCGTTATAGCCATCCTGCCCAACCAGATTAAAAATAGTTTTCCATAAAAACAAAATCGGAAACTCCTGGCGACGCATATCCAACCCCTACTCAACACAGGACGGATGCAAGTCTAAGCTATTTTAAAGGTCCTCCTCCCGCACAGCCTATATTTACAGCTCTTCTTGCGCGTGGATAGTCACTTTGGATGACATTGGAGGGAAAAGAACCTCTTCTTCTTTCTTTCTTTCTTTCTTTCTTTCTTTCTTTCTTATTTTTTTCCTCTCCGTAATCTTTTTTTTCCCGTTCGTTTGTCGCGTGGTAATTACACAAGAAGAGTCAAAGAAAGAAAAGATCCACACTCACACATAGACGACTGCTGGCAAAACATCTGGTAATATCTACTATACTGTTAATTCGGACGTGAAAATGTCGTGGGAAAAGTCATTTTTTTGTGTGTGAGTGTTGTGTACTGTTTTGGGAGCTATACTTTTTTTTATACCGTAAATAAAAAAAACGCCTGAGGCGACAAAAGCATCACCCTCGGTAATTTTCACGCCTAGTTCACTCGGTCATTCTCTCTCAAGTATACAGCTAAAATTCCAATAAATAGAACAAAAAAAAAAACAAAAAAACAGTGACCTCCTGGCAAATGAGTCAACTTACAGTATTGCAAAAAAAAATCATCAAAGTTACCATAGTTGCAGTTAAGTATAGCAACGTGTCCGAAAGTTATCGATCGTTCATACACACACTGCCCCGTGGGGGTATATATACATATGTATATAGGGAGAGATGATGCGCCAAGCGAGGGCCTCTATTGTGTCCAAGGCCCCCCTTCAGACTAACACTATTGCTGCCCTGTCCAGCAGCCGCATTTGAATATTATATACGCGCACGAGTCTCGCACGCGCAAGCTTCTTTATCTCTCTCTCTTTCTTTTTTTTTTCTTTCTATTTTTCTCTTCCCCCTTATTACACGCAAATTGTATTAGTTTTGCCCCAAACGTTTGGGGTCAGCAGGTCGGTCGCGTGTCCAGTCACTCTACTCTCTCTTGCTCGCGTCAGAAGTCGCTGGGGTCCCTCCCTCCAATCCCCTCTCCCCCCTCTCTCTTAGGCTTTTTACGATGCAATCCGCGAGGACATTGTGTGTATCTGCCCAGGACGCGAAATATCGCATGGACACTTATGCCGAAGGGGAATATTATAGTTTTATATTATAATGTATGTATGCTAGTCGTATGAAATTACGTGCTATATGGACATCTGGAATATTGTTGCGTTACTTCTATACATATTTCTATGACCCAATATCTATCTCTGCTAATGGTAACGCTTGTATTTTTGGCACCTACTATATACATATATATGCGTGTATGATTTCTTTCTTTCTCTGATAATAATAAAGTGCGATGTGATTTTTCAAAACTATTGTCTGGATTGCCTTATATGCTATGCTTCTCATAAATATATTCCATAATCAGAAAATATCAACGCAAAAATTCGTTTTTATTAAATAACATTTACATGAGTATATGCACTTTTTTATGAGTGTCTTTGCCTTTATACTATTGTCTGCAAAGTTTACCAAACTTTTTTTTTAATTCTAGGTCGAATGATCCAAGTACCAGTGGTATATATCTACGAATAATTTCTCGCGTGATTTTAAAACCGTAAATTTTTTACTACAACTATTAACTTACCCCTTGCCACCAAGTACACTCAGACCCCTTTCTTTTAATTTTTTTTTTCTTTCTAGTCTTATCTCGGTACACCAGCGCGTTTGCAATTTAATTTTTTTGCATAGAAAAAGATCGCTATACCAACCCTTTTTTCACCAACTTTTTCTCGCTGGAAAAACAAGAGACCCTGAAAAAGATCATAAGATGAGACAGGGTCGCCGTCGTCGTCGTCGTAAAAGGGTTATAACGAAGTAGCGGCATCTCCTGAGGCTGGCGATCGGTTACGATTTCACGCCGATTATAATAAAACAGCCGAGAACTAGGAGAGTAGGACAGGTCGAACAAAAGAAATATCCTACGTATATAGGTACCTATACAGGGGCTGAGATATTTTCTGAAAAAATTTTAGAAAAAAACGTGGGCACGCAGCTTAAATAAGTATATAATCATTCGGCCGCTACGTAGTAGTAGTAGTAATACCTTGAACCCCTTCCTTCCCTTTACAACCAGAGTTTTTCTAAGCTATGTAGAAGGATACATGTATATACCGACCGGCTTTTTCTCCTCAGCTTTTTTTTTTCTTATGTATCCCCTTCCCCCTTTTTTTTTGGTCCTGCTCATTCACGCGCCCTATCTCGGCTAACGGATAAAATCTAAATTAACTGAATTAAAGGCCCGTCAGGGAGCTGCTTTTGGTACTGCTACTGCTTACCCTCAAAGACTGGTCTCCTCTTTGCATTCGATTTATAATCGACCGTCGGCCGGCTTTTTTTGTCGTTTTCTTTTTTTGCTCACTCTCTTTCAACCCTTTCGCGCGTCGATCTCGTTTTTCTGGATCTACTGCTCGTGCACGCCTGGATAGACTTTCCTACTTCCCTAGCTGTTTTTTCTTCTTTCTTTCTTCCCTCCCTTCTTCTATACTTATTTTTTTCCAATTTTTTGCGTCTTTTCACACGAGCGTCGTTTCTACTAGTTCTTTATATATACAACTTTTTTTTTACTTTTTGCAGACACGAGTATACCAAGCAGTGGAAGAAACATTGTTTGGTAGTGCAATGGATGTATATATGTATATATATATATATATACAAGAATCGTTGAAAGGTCGATTTACGGTTACAAAAATTACTAGCGCGAAATTCGTCGCTGTGTGCACTGCACGTAAGCATGGCGAGCCTCGGAATCTCAGGGATTTATGATCAGGCTGATGAAAAAGCGAAAAATGAAGCTTTTTTGCCCGTGTAATCTGTGACGTTTTTTCGACAAAGCGTTCGCTTAATCCTGAATGATTTATCGCGTTGTGTTTTACTACTGATTTCTATATATACGTACTTTTATTTATTTTTTTTTTTTAATTTTGTCAGTGCTTTATTATTCAGAATAAAACTGATAAAAAAGATTTGCCAATTGCAATTAACCTTTTTCATTTTTATTATATTTTTTCACTAAAATAGAATTGAACAGATTTATTATTATTATTATTTTTTTTTAATTATATAAATTATAATTAAATATAGCAATTTATTAAATAGAAAAAATTATATGAGTTTATTTTTAAAATAAGACAAAAAAACTGTACTGATATTTACCATCAACAAAAACATTCCAATGTTATATTATCTCCAAAAAAAAAGAAACTATCGACATTATAGTTTGTCAGCGAGCCAAACATTAGCGTAATTGTTTTCATTTGTTTGGCTTTAGCTGGCACTCAAATACGACTTTTTTTTTAACGCAATACCATATAGAGGGTGACTCATTTTTTTTTTTTTTATCCAACCAAGCAAATGCATGACTATAGCAAAATCTCGCAATATATATACATACACAATAATAATAGAACAAGCTAAAGTAGGAAGCATCAATAAGTCACGTCGATTTTTCCCCCTTATATATCTATCTTTCTATCCTTGTCAGTTGCGTAACCTCGGCTATTTACCATAACTGTTTGTCCATATAATTTTCGGAAAAATGCCCGAAGCTTGCCTCGTCACGCATTCATGAGCCAAGGATGTGTATATAGAATATCTAAGCCACCCTCTTTTTTTTTTTGACCGTTTGACCATATGCGAGGTCCATATGCAAACGCGCACTGCTTCGTCTATCGATTCTTTTTCTCTTAACCGATGTATATATATATATATATATGTATACATACTTGTCGTTCGGCGATAATGAAAGACAAGGGAAAAAGCTTTGGATATGGGGTGGTGGTTGTATGTATATCGCGCAAAATACGAACGTGAGCGTTGGCGTGAATGGGAGCTCATTGCCTCGCTCGAATTACGCGGAGTAATGACACTCGGCTCTCTTTTTCTATCTCTTTCTTTCTTTCTCTCTCTGTGCGCTAAGCCGGCCCACAGGGCCCTCTATATATACTATATATAGCATCCGAATATAAGCGAGTCTGTCCAAAAATTGCCTGGCTTTGGATTTTTCTTCTCTTATTGCTGAAAGAGAAAAAAGGAGAGGGAAAAAGTGCAAAGAACGTGTCGGCGGGTGTTAACGCGCGCATATATACTGCGTATATGTATAGTGTGTGATATGCTCTGTCTGCGTTGTGTGCAATGTGTGGAGGGGGCTGTGGAGAGAGAAAAAGAGAGGCTCTCTCGTTGGAACCACAATTAATTTAATAGCGCCAGTGCTGTGGTTGTCCCTTTTCTTTCATTTTACTGGTTGTATTACTCATGGTTTTTATCTCCCTTAACACAGATTTTTATAGCTATTGGAATTTTTATATTTATATAAATGTATATTTGAATATAATATTGAATAGTAAAAATTTTTTAGCAATATTTTGTAATATTAAAACAATCTCGCAAATGTACTTAACAATATATTTTGAGAGACACAAAAAATATTAAACTATTTTGCTTTCAACTTACGTAATCATCCAACACTCTACTCTGAAAATGAAGTAACATGGCTCTTTTCACGCGTAGTGGTTTTGCGGAGCTGGTCACACCATCGGCCATTAGGCCAAACAACTTGGGGGTAGGGGATGTGGAAAGCCCAGGGCAATTCAGAGAGAAAGAGAGATAAAAAAAAAAGAAACACATTTGTCAGAGGCCGAGGTCGCGAAATCGTATACTCCTCGAGGGCTTTGGATTAATTACTTCACGGTTTCGGTCATACCTGGGACTGCTGGTCGCGACTTTAATTAATCAACGCGCCTATACACACGTATATACACAAACAAAATGGACTTTTTTACATTTTGAGCTTTCGGTTGCCTGGATAAGCTTTTTTTTTATATTATACTTTTCTATGTTATTGTTTGTTGTGAGAGCATGTAAATATGGCTGAGTGAGGAAATCCGAATGTACGAAATATAACAAGCTGGTTTTTGATTCAATTTATTTAATAAAATGTGTATAGTGCAGCTTATGGAAAAGTAAAATATTAGCGAGTGTACATTGAATGTAAAAATTTAATTTAACCAAAAAAAAGGAAAGAAAATAAAATAAATAAACAATAAATGGCATAATCTGTCATAAATTACAATAGTTTATCTCAGAAAATAATTTATCACTTTACGGTTAAACATATTGTAAGTAGCAGAATAATTTATTACCAAAAAATCCCTTAATGCAATTAACGCGTTATTTACCGTAGATAAAAAAAAAAAAAATCTCACTACGTTTTTTTTTTCATCCACAATTTTTTTAATATGGTCCAGTGTAAATGCCAGTTAGATCACGACCGTCTTCTCTTCAATTTTTTTTTTTTTTTTTTTTTTTGTCATTGGCAAACCAAACTCGCAAGGGGTTACACTTGCAAGGTTTTACTCTCACTCATGTGGGTATGCTAAACAGGGGTGTGACTAAAAAAAATATTAATAGCCCAGCCAACCCTCAGATCTCGTATCCTCTCTTCTTTTTTTTTCTTCTTTTTTTTTTGTTATAGAAATGCACATGCGTATAGATTGCAAGGCTAGTTCATTTTTTCCCCTTCCCTTTAAACCATATCAGAAATGTATACACGTACATATATGTAAAATAGAAGGGCAGAAGCTATACGTGTGTATAGTATATGTTATATATGGCAGAGCGCGTATCTTCGATACCAACGATTTTTCCCGCGATTTTCATTTGTGACAATGATAGTGTGTGCCAGTCAGCCAACCAGCAGCAGCTGCTACTCATTAATTCGTTTTCTTAAATAAACATGTCGAGGGTTATATATACTGTGCTACGAACGAGATAGATATAGAGAGTGAGTGAGAGACCTTCATTTGCGATACAGTTCATTTTTCTGGGTCAATGAGCGGGCAGATATATATATTATATTATATTTAATTATCAATGCGTTCGCGCAAGCGAGCTAAGGGTTTGATTTATTATTAATTATGCAAGCGAGTATAAATTTCTCAAACGAAAGGGTATACATTACAAGCTGCAGGTATGGTAATGAAGATGTTACAAATGAAGAAATTCTTGTAAGCAAGCTTGATGATGCCTTGTAAATAATTTTGGAAGCAATTCAAGGCCCCATTATAATCGATAATTAGCCATACGTTAAATTCCAACAGCCTTCCACGACTTTTTCAATATTATTATTATATTATGTGTGTACCATTAGCATATAATGATTCTACATACATACATACATACATACATACATACATACATACGTACAAGCAATATCATATGTCAACTATATTACGCATAAGTGTGTACACCAATATAGTCATACCAACAACATGTACTTTGTTAACAAACGTTAAATATTCAACGATATATGTGGGACACATATTATTGAAAATAAAAAAAGAATAATTTAAATAAACCCGGTACATATACCTATATATGTGAGAATGACACATCTAGAAGAAAAAAAAAAAATTGTTCTTCGACTCTGAATTTGAACAATAATCATGAAACTCTACACGCACATAATACGTATATATATACGTAACAATTGTCAATCTATACATGTATATTCCAAATCCTCACGCTATATATATACATATATATATATAACACAGAGACCAAACACTATATGGATAAACGCGGCTTGTGAAAGGTGTCTCCCATACCACATTATATACACACACATCAACGTACAAAAGCCACGGAGAGGCGCATGCATACATGCATACATGCATACATCGAATATTCACAAGAGTGAACCCGCACATGGCAAAAGCAAAAGTGAGAGAGAGAAAGCAAACTGTCCCGCAGGCAATATATAAACCATATAGGTCCACGCAGCATATACGCTTGCATATATTTCATCTGGCGAGCGATGATCGTATGCGTACAAATATATGTATATAAGTATATATACGCATACCAAAAACCGTATATGTCCGATACAAATTCCATTTATATAACAACAACAACGACGACGCCTTGACAATAGAACGACGGACCACGTCGACTTGCGTTCTTATACCGCGTTGACGCAAGCTGCACACATCATCATGTGCAGCAAAGTAAGGTGAAGCTGTCCACAGCCTTTTTCTCGATTCCCCCCCATTATACAGACCAAATTGTGCGATGACTAGGACCCGTATGTTACAGCCAACAGCAGCAGCATCAGCGGGGGTGGAGAGTAAAGGTGCTGCTTGCTGCTGTTGCTATACTGCACGGGTGTGAATCTCCCTTCCCTGATGGTAACCCTTTTCTCTTCTTGGTCCACGTTAGTACTGAGTGAGAAAGAGAAGTATACTGGCTCGCTGCATGAGACGACGTTGCAGCAACGTGACGAGCGAGATCGACCAGTAGTATAGATGGAATGAATTTTTGGCGTAACCCCCTTGCGATGGTATAACTCTTTTCTCTTTTTCTGTGGCGTACATATTATATACGAGAAGCTTACGCAACAAAACAACAGCTGCGCGCGCTCGTCCTCGTCATCAGCAGCGGCTTTTACCGTCAGCTTGAGCTCTCTTATTCTATGTGCAACGGACCGCTACGTCGTCGTCGTCGTCGACACAATATCTGCGGATTCTGACGACGCAATCCTTCTATTCCATAGCGAACTGCTGCTGCTGGTCCATCGCCCTCTCTCTCTTTCACTCTCCCGCGCCTGTGGCCCTTCTTTTATTCTTTCTCTCTTTCTCTCTCCAAGTTGCCCAAGCTACTACTCTCTTTCTCTTTAACTCTTTCTCTCTCTCATATTATATAGCGGCGTGTATAGTGGTGACAAGTCGCGCGATCTGGCGTTTTGTACAGCCCCCGCGGCGCAACTCGACTCTTTTTCTATATATACCTATATACTATGTCTTTGCTGCTGCCGCCACCGCTATATGAAATAATGACCGATATATTCAATGGCCCAGCAGATCCAGAGAATGGCTTGAGAAAATATTTGTTACAGTATATACCTACAGTCTCTCAAAGCTATATAGTGTATATAATATGAAAGAGAGTATGTTGCTGCTACTACTGCCCATTGTACTTATTATTGTATTAAATCGTGTTAGATTATGCTAAACATAAATTCCCTCCAACTTTTTTTTCTGTTTTTTTTTGTTTTTGTCTTGCTTGAATTTTACGGGTTAATTTTGTTGTGTATACTGGAAAGTTAATTATGATTTTCTGAAATTTTATTTTATGCTAATTTTGTTGTTATGTTATAGGGATATAATGAATACTGTGTGTCGTTTAAATTTGATGCAATATTTTGTGTTCTTGTGGTCTGCATGCATATTTTGTAGAAAAATTTTACTGTATACCGAACACTTTAATTTTATTTTTTTAATGTCTATATTAGAAAATGACATTTTTTGACGTAAGTGAGTTTGCCAGGTTAATTGTCGTTTTTCTTCTTTTTTTATTAATATACAATCTTACGCAAAGTATAATTTTCTCTAATAACACCGTCATATTATGATATCACACGACATAATATTATATGCAAAATGTTTCTTGATAAAAAAAATTTTTTCTAATAACAAAATTATTATATAAACATTAAAAACTGTCGTTTACTCATATAATACCATTGATCCACTTCTCACGCTATTTTTCCAACCCACATTAAAAATCATCCCCTCAAAAAAAAAAAATTGTGGTTAGTAGAGAGAAGAAGGTTGATGTAGTTCTGAAGTATTGCAGTAGAAAATAGGGCCCTCATGTATATACCAACATCTTACACACACACACACACTCTTACCCATATATCTCGCTTAACTTGCGGAACTTTTGGTGCATACTATATATACGTATATACACTATGGCATATCAGCTGCAGAAGCAACTATACACGGCACACACATTTATAAAGGAGAAGATGCCAGTAAGATCGGCACACATTCGCGACGGGAAGCCGTGTTATCCTTATACCATACCATCCTCCTCCTCCTCCTCTGGTTCCACATCTAAGACTCCACTCCACATGTAATGTGTATATGTGTCCATACACACTTGGACGAGAAAATCCGTCGATAGTAAAGTCAAGAGACGTATAGTGGTATATATAGACGCGCTCGTTCTCTCGCGCGATCATATGCCGATATCCCCAATAAATATCCTCCCGCTCTCGCAGGAGTAGTTGGTACATACAAACATACACACAGGGCGCCTTGCAGCAACCATCTCTCGACGAAAGACCCATCCATCCCTCTTACTACCTTACATCCTTGCTA